>VONZ01000525.1:325000-522781 GCA_012976165.1 Labeo catla
TAAATATTTATTTATTTTTATACAAACTAATTTTAAACACAACTATTTTAAATAAATACATTATATATTTTATTATCTTATAAATAAAATCATTTATACTTACATTAATAAGAGAAAAAAACATAAGAGAAACATTTAGAAATACTTTTAAACATACATATTTGTATGTGTATGCAATAAATAAATAATATTATAAATATTAAATGTATTAAAATACAAATATTTAAATATAATATACTAAATAAATAAATATATTTTAAGCTCACATAATAAAATACTTTTATACTTTTATTTTAATTTTATACTTACATTTTTATTATACTTAATTATGAAATTGTATTATTATTTTTATTACACTTAAATGGATATTTCTTACATCATTCATAAATAAAATATTTGCATATTAATGTAAATAAATAAATATTTATTTATTTTTATACTTACATTAAATTCTAAACTGACTGTTGTCCTTTTTGTTTAATATCTTTCATACCAATCCATTCAACAAAATAAATTCAAACCTTAATATTTCATAATATAAAAATATAATGTAACATCATAAAATGTAAATAAATACAATGTAGTGCAAATTAATTCAAATTATTTTAAAAAACTATTTTAAATAAATACATTATATATTTATATCTTTCATAAAATCATTTTATACTTAAATCAATATTTCTTGACATAAAATACACAAGAGAACGTACATATTTGTGTATGCAATCAATAAAAATATTTAAATATAAATATATTAAATATATAAACATATTTTTATCTCACATAATAAAATCATTTTATACTTACATTTTTATTATACTTAATGTTTTTTATTATCATTTTTATTAGACTTAAAATTATTTCTTATCAAACACACAATAATAGAAATGATTTATAAATAAAAAATTTGCATATATATGTAAATAAATATTTATTCATTCATTTGTATACTGACATTAAATTCTAAAACCAACTCTTTAATATATCTCATATCAATCCATAAAATAAAATAAATTCAAATCCTAATCAACATTTCAGAAAAAAATTAATATACTGTAACATTAAATAAATAAAATGTATTGCAAATTAATTCAAATTATTGTAAAGAAAATTAAATAAATGCATTATATATTTTATTATTTCACATAATAATAATCATTTTATACTTAAATCAGTATTTCTCAACATAACATACACCATAAAAAAAATGGAAATAAAATGTTTATGTGTTAAATAAATAAATATTTCTGTAAATAAAACACATGAAAAAACATTTTAAAATTTAAATGAATTTGAAAAAAAAAGCAAAAGCAAAAAAATGCATTATATTTTTACATTATCACCAAAAATTCATACTAAAATCAGATGTTGATTTGTGAATCAACCGACTCATAATTTGTAATGAGTCTTTTTGAATGATTCATTAATATACCTGACACTTCAACACTAAAGCGAGCAACTTAAATGCATTAAAACAGAATTCACCCATAATATAGATCAAATGTGTTGCATCTAATGAGATTTAGGGATACAACGTTCCCAGTGAAAGTTTTTGAATGTGTTTTAACAGTAAGAGCTCTCTGTTCTCAGGATGGGCTGCTTCAAGAACTGCTACATGGAGAGGGGCTTTAGCAACAATATCCATCGCCCATCATTCCCTCCAGCCATCTGTGCCTGCATCTGAGCCCGGCTGACAGGCTTCACACTTACCGAGTGTGAAATTAGCACGTGTGTGTGTGTGTGTGTGTGTGGAGCACTGGGTGTGGGGGGAGCGCCATTAAATCAGTGTGCTTCATGTGTGTTCGGGGTTGTGTAAAGGTGTCGTGACAGTGTGAGTGTGTGTTGGGTCCCAGCGGAAGGCACAGGTGTTCGGGTCGAGTCTCAATGGCCTGGGAAGCACAAAGCCTGCGTTCGACGGGGAATCTGATCTGTGATGGTCCTCCCCTGAATTATGTTAATTAACCTTCGGCCCAGAACATCATTCTCCATATCAGGGTGAGCTGTTCACGTCAACAAATGTCCATAATTGACTACTGAACTTCGCTCAGCGGTTTGTGCAACCCGACCCCTTAAATGTGACCTCTGGTTTAGTGACCGCGCTGACATCTGCCTTCGGTGGGGAATTAATCACGGGTTATGTCTGGAATCAAACACTAGAGAAATGCTTAGTGAATACTAGTGTTGCACAATATACCGGTACTTAAAGGGGTCCTATTATGCTTTGTTTTGGGGGTGTGCTAGAACATGCTTTCATGCTTGGTGGTACAAAAAACACATTATTTTTAACATAATTTACATTATTACAATACATTTCTCCCAGCCTGGCACAAATGACTCGATTAGTTCCGCCTTCTGAAAATCAAAATGTGTTGTGATTGGTTAGCTGTCCCGCTGCGTTGTGATTGGCCAACAGCTTAGACGGTGTTTCCGTACTGCCACGCCCCTTGTCAAAGAAGCTGACAAGCTCTAGTTCCGTGTACAACTGTTAGCGCAAGCTAGATTAAAGTGATTCTTACATTGTAAATATGGATATTTTTCTTACAAAAGCCCATCGATTTGATACAGGAGGCCTTTATTGACCCCCCGGAGCCGTGTGAGGCAAATTTTAATATAACTCCGATTGCATTCGTCTGAAGGAAGTAGGGATGTTCATTTCGGTTATTTTTCCTAACCGACAGCCGACGCTCGTTAACCGATTATTAACCGTTAACCGACAAGATTATTTTAAAATAGAATTTAATTATTTTGGAAAGGATAAGTGTCTGTGACTCGTTAAAAATACCAAAATTAGTTTTCCAGTGATTAATTTTACATGTGCAAAAAGCAGCAAACAACAAAACATGAGGAATCGCATGGACGCATCACATCATGCACTTGCAGCGCTTATGCCAGCGGAGAAAAACATCATAAAGCTAGGCTATATATATATAATGAATGAATAGGCCTACACAATAAACATTTTTACTAAACAAAACGAAAGAAAAAACTGCAACGAGTAGCTACAGTATGCGGAGTTTTTGGTTGATTTTTGTGCTGCGCGAAAGGAAGACGGCTAAAAAGCGTCATCCTATTTTGACGTTTATTTTGCAAAAGCACAAAGTTTTGTTTTTATTGTGAATGTGCACAAACAAACGCAAACCGTTTACAGTTTCGATTATCTGTATGACTACAACGAGTCGTTTCCACTGTTAGAAGGAAAAAGCCTTTCCATTATCATAATAAAATACAGTCAGCCAAACATATGGAAAAAAATCACACTGCTTAATCGTTATCAACACACTGAAGTAATATTATGCCAAACCATTTGTTTTATGTGGATACTGGAATAAGTGAAGTACAAAACCAGGTTTATGTAATAAATAATATTTTGGCATTTAAATACATCTCAAATACGTAAACATTTGGATTTGTTTCGAATGAGAGACCCGACATTAGTTTCAGTTTCACTTTAGCCTTAATGAATTTATTTTGGCTTGTCGTTTATACAGCCTAGCTTCTTATATTTTACATCCTTGTTCTTTCCTGAATATTGTTAAATTGAATAATTTTTATAGAGTGAGGGGAAACTAAAATAGCCTAGCCTATGTTTATAGTGTTTGTAAACATTTCGCGTCGGCTTCAGAATGTAATAATAAAATGCGACTTATAGGCCAAGACGATCTAGCTTTTTTTTTTCTCTCAAAAATTTAAGTTTATTTTATTTTAATCATCCAGCAAACGTTTTAAAGTATTTTGATCAATTACTGGGAAAAAAAGACCTTTTAAACCGTTTAACTGATTGTATTAATCGGTCAAAATTCTTTCCGTCGGTTAACGGTTAACCGGTTAAAATGAGCATCCCTAGAAGGAAGGAAGTCATATACACCTAGGATGAATGGAGGGTGAGTAAATAATATGCTACAGTAGTGTTGGGTCCTATCGTCAGCCTGCGAGATCACCAATACATGATATTCTCGTGGTAATGTATTTAATTATTTACATACTTAGTTTCTTTGCCTGAAACCAGCTCCAGCATAAGGCTAAAAGCAGCCTGACATTATCAAAGAACATCATCACTGATCAGCCTAGCCTATTCTAGTGCAAGTTTATGCATTTTAAAAAACACTCGCATTATAAGTGAAGCTAAGATTATCTACACTGTATGATGAATAAATCTCTTACCACACACTGCACACGTCCGTGGCGCGTTACAGCTCTGAATCAATGCTTGTGTTTATACCTGCGTTGTGACATCATTTCATGCGGAAAACAAACGCTGTAGTCCAAAAGAGCCTTTCGTTGTAGTTCTTGAAAAGAGATTTTTTAAAAACGAAATATCTCCCTTTGGAGTAGGCTTTGAGATTTGTAACTTTGTAGATCTTTTTTATGCCCAAAGATACACACCACACACTAACTAAAGTTCACAATGTGAAAAAGCATAATAGGACCCCTTTAAAAGTCGCGATACCCTGCTTTTAAAAATGTTACGATTCCGTATTTTACTAGTACCGGTATTTTAAGAATGTATTTTAATAAGAGCCGTGTTTCTGCGTGTCTGTGTTAGTGAATGGCGCTGACGCAGTTTTGTTTACTACACACACACGTGTGACGCTCATGGTGTTTTCGGCCTTTACCGCCTCTATATATGAGTACATGAACACATGAACATAATCTCTAGAACTGCTCTGAGAGTCACTTCATGAGCATTTTACCGTTTCTTTTGCGGAAAACTATCGTCATAATGAAGATCCTAAAGGTCTTCACAGCAACCCGTCAAAATAAAAGTCCGGTTTAACTTGACAGTCAGAAATATATTAATATATTACTTTATGTAAAGATAGTACTACTACTACTACTACTACTAATAAAAATATGATTAAAACACTGTTTAAGGAATGTTCACCAGAAAAAAATATTTACCAGAATTTATTAATCAGAAAATTGTAAATACACAACAGTAATTCTAAAAGATAAATAAATAAAAAAGCCTATAATAAATTAATTGTTTATCAAATCTTATTATCCTTTATAAATTCATTAGACATGCTTTTGATTATTAAAATGTAATGAAACGATTAAAATAGAATCCAGAAAATGAATGGAAAACAGATTCACAAACAAAACTGAATTTGAGGAAAATAATAGAATGTATTTCATAGGGCCTTAAAAACATGTCATTTTTGTTAAACTTTTAATAAATTGCTCTTAAATTCTCTTAAAGTTTCATGATTTCAATTAATTAGACAAGCTTTTTGATCATTTTTTTTTTTTTATGTAACCATTAAAATAGAGTCTAGAACAATTAAAATGGAATTTAGGAAAAAAAAATATTTTTTTATTTAAAAAAAAAATATTTTAATAATTTCTATATTTAATTTTTCTTTGTTTTATTGTAGTTGTCCTTTAGTTTGTTATTTGCATCTAGGTTCTTATTATTAACAACAAAGATAAAATAACAAAAAAATGACTGTGTCATAATATAAACTGTTGTTGTGAAATAAAAATACTATATCATGAAATAATATTTGGCTTTATACTATAACCCTTTAACTGTCACTCCCATTTTTGAACACAGACATAAAAATGCACTATCCAGACTTAAATTTTTATACATTTTTCCGTGGTAATGCAATGTCTGATTTTAAAATGCCTTTCAAAGGATGAATTTTGAGATTTTAAGTTTTGAACTGATATATAATTTCTTATGATTTCTAAAATGTGATAGGGAAAAAGGCAACAAAGAAAGTCTTTTGTGACAAAGGTCAGAACTCATGTTATGATGTAGATTTTATAAGTTGTACTCTTGACATATATTAATCTATTACTTTTCCTACATAATTTGTAACACAAAAATATGGTAAAATATCTATTTAGGAGTCTTAGACATTTCCAATGACGTATAGTCTGTCATGATTAGATTAATTTGTAATACGGTGAAGTAAACAGTTAAAGGGTTAAGGCCGCATTGCATTGTGGGATACCATACCTACAGCCATATAATCTGTTTTATGCTGCACGTTGACTAATGTAACATCAAATATAATGACGTTTATAATGACGTTGTGCATTTGTGAATTGTTAATGAACACACTAAAAATATTAAAAAAAAATTTTGTCAACTGAAATAAAACTGGAATTATATAAAATATAAATATTAGATGGAAAAACTTAATCTTTGAAAAAAAATTAGAACTGATGCTTTGGCAGCTAACTGAAATAAAATAGGTTTATACCAAAACTAAAATTAAAATAAAAATTCATTAAAACTAAAAAATATATATATTATTATATTATAAAAAGTAATAAAAAAAGAGATTAGAAAGAAATATAAAATAAAGGCTATAACAGTATATAAATAACACTGGTCTTTGTGTACCAGATATAGAGCCATTACAGAACTATAGCAACTGAACAATCAAAAAATATTGCATATCAAGCTCATATCTGGCAATAACCATTAAACTCCAGATATAGTACACCATTTTTATTCATTCGCCTTCTTAGCACCGTCATCTCCCTGACTGGAGATTGATAACATGTCACTTTAATCTCATTTCACTCGCATTTTAAGGCTGTAATGTTATGAGCGACATTATGATTCTTTTTTTTTTCCTGACTAAAGCTTTTGCCCATTTTATTCTCCTTTTCCCCCCATTTCCAAAATGGGTGATTTGCTTACAAAAAAAAATTAATAAATAAACAATACTGACTTAAACAATCTTCTAATATGTCTAATTTATTACTGAATATTTTGTCTACCACTTGATTCAAGCACAGAGAGAAATGCACTAATGACTTAAAATAAAATTTGATGTTTATGGGTAGCAAATTTCTACTTGAAATGTAATATGCAAAATGGCAATGCAATATGTAAAATGGTAATGTATTTCTGTATTTAAATTTTCCCATACATATGTGCGGAATGAAAATGAAAAGTCAATTATATAATGAACTTTTGCCATTTCCTACACTAGTTTTAATATGCAAATCAAAACATATTTTAACGCTTTATAAGTTGCAAAACTAAGTAAGGGATAATTAACGGTTTGCTGTGTTTTAAAGGGGTCATCGGACGCCCATTTTCCACAAGTTGATATGATTCTTAATGAAAAGTCTATAATATACTTTGGTTAAAAATTCTCAGTGGTTGTGTAAAACAACACCCTTTTTACCTTGTCAAAATCAGCTCTGCACAAATCATCCCATTCTGATGGACTGTTCCTTTAAATGCAAATGAGCTCTGCTCGCCCCGCCCCTCTCTTCTCTCTGTGGAGTGACGAGCCTGTTTACTTTAGCCGCGTTTTACCTGCTAAACTTGCTAACTAGCACATTATTAGGAAAGGCAATCAGAAAGATTCATAAAAAACCTCTTATACTCACTTCTGCTTCAAGTGAAGCTGGATTACGAATGATTCGCGCGAACATAGACGGATATATGTAGATCAGGAGGCGCATTCCATTCACAAACAAACGTAATCCACTGCATCTTCAGCGGCTCAGATGTCGGGAGTAAATGACGACCACTATGTTCATTATTACATCCAGCAACACAACACCTCAATCACTCAATCTAAGATACTCTTGTCCAAGTTACATCACTGCTCCGGCATCAAAACAATGGAGGTCGAACTGTAACAACTGATCTGAGGTAAGACGCTCATGTCAATCAACTATTGTGTGAAACCACATTAGGCATCTGAGAATGGCTCGATGAAAAGAGATGGAATTTTTTTGACCTACCCTAACTGTCATAAACATAAAAAAATTCTTGATTTAACTTAAAAACATTTCAGGATTTTTCTCCATATAATGGACTGATATGGTGCCTCGATTTTGAATTTTCAAAATATAGTTTAAATGCGGCTTCAAACGATCCCAAATGCGGTTGTAAACGATCCCAGTCAAGTAAGAAGAGTCTTATCTAGCGAAATGATCGGTTATTTTCATAAAAATAATACAATTTATATACTTTTTAATCTCAAACGCTCTTCTTGTCTTGCTCTGCCTGAACTCTGTGTATTCTGGCTCAAGACAGTTAGTGTATGTCGAAAAACTCCAATCGTATTTTCTCCCTCAACTTCAAAAATCATTTCAAAATCATCCTACATCGCTGCAGAAGTACCGACCCAGTCTTTGCAAAGTGAACATGCAAAGAAGATCAAACACCCTTAAAAAAAAAAGGTAAAACAGCGATATAGGGCGATTTTGAAGTTGAGGGAGAACATGAGATGGGAGTTTTTCGACATACACTAACTATCATGAACCAGGAAAAAAAACTGTTCATGCAGAGTAAGACAAGATGAGCATATACATTAAAAAGTATATAAACTGTATTATTTTTATGAAAATAATCGATCATTTCGCTAGATAAGATCCTTCTTTCTCGGCTGGGATCATTTACAACCACATTTGGGATCGTTTGAAGCCGCATTTAAACTGCATTTTGGAAGTTCAAACTCGGGGCACCATATCAGTCCATTATATGGAGAAAAATGCTAAAATGTTTTCTCAAAAAACATAATTTCTTACATTATATATGAATCTTTGTTTTGGAAGTGGACTCCTCCTTTAGGGTTAACAAACCAAATTATTTGTTTAGTCAACTCAAATATCTTAGTTTTCTCTTAGTACAACTAAACATTTCAAGTTGACTAAACTTATTTGAGTTGACTGAACCTAAAAATTTTAAGGCTGCAAGGTAACAAATTATTTTAAGTTGACTCAACAAATTGTGGGGGTTTTTTTGTTTGTTTGTTTGTTTGTTTGTTTTTTTACAGTGCACACACAGTTCAGCAGAGCTAGACCAAGACAAGCATTTGCATTTTAAGAAAACAATCGATCATTTCGCTAAATAAGGCACTTCTTTCTTGACTGGGATCGTTTACAGCCATTTGAAGCTACATTTAAACGGCATTTTGGAAGTTCAAACTCAGGAGCACCATAGAAGTCCATTATATGGAAGGAAATGTAAAATGTTTTCCCCATAAAAACATAATTTCTTCACGACTGAAGAAAGGAAGACATGAACATCTTGGATGACAAGGGGGTGAGTACATTATCTGTAAATTTTTGCTCTGGAAGTGAACTAATCCTTTAAGTTTTACGAATGCAACCACGCATTTACTACAGGGCATTTTGACCATTTTTTAGTCGTTTTTAATGATAAGTTAAATACAATTAAGATTACAATGTCTTTACAATGTTTAAACGTCATAAAAAAACTATAATTATTTAATCATAGTGAATTAAGTCCCCATCCACCCTGTATATACGCATTTTCCGATGTCTTTTTGATGATTGGAAGAACTGGTTCATGACAGTCTCTTCATTGTGAGTTAGACTATGCTGAACATTTCCAGAACATTTGGAATAACATTTTCATTCAAGACAGTGTTTATTCCTGAAATCTAAATTGTTAGCTGGCAGGTCACGACAAGCATCACAAAGCTGATCAATGTAGTATACTTTCAAATACTAAATCATGTCTGTGAAACATAAAAGCAAGTATCTGTATGTGGCTTAAAAATGTATTGGATTTGTGATCATTTATATTTTTAACAAAATTCTGTATTTGTGGTTGAGAGCAAGAAAAATAAGCCCAACATCCCGTCATGAGATCAGGGCCCATATAGGTCCAGGAAGCATGACTTCAGCTCAGCTAACAGCTCATCCGTCAGTATCTCCAGCTGATTTCTATTACGAGTAACCATTAGCCCCCTCAGTTCAGCCTTTTACTGCAGGAGTAAGTGAGTGCCGGTGAGTAGCCATGTCAAAACCAATCTCACAACAGCCTCCAGAAATACTTTGTTGTTAGTATTGCGCTCAAAAAGACAAAAGACATGGGAGTGCCTCTTGAAAGAAGAGTACAATTGAATCCACATTTTCAGGTCACATTATTTGATTCATGATCTCAAATTCTGTTAAACAGTTTGGTCAGTTTGCTCTGTCTTTTTTACAGGATTCATTTAGCACTATATTTTACACTTTACATTTTGCATTTGCAGAGAATTATGAACTAATAAATGAACTAATAAATGAGTAATGTGTAACACTGTTTGCTGTTATATAAAATTCAATCTATTAGTCTACACCTTAAATTAAGAGCAATCTGTCCGAACTTGCTGCGGGAAAACTGATTCATTTGCCAATCGGTTCCTTTGAAGTGAACAGTTCAACTGATTCAAAACACTAATGATGTTTCAAATATCATGCTAATCTTACTATTTCTGCTGTATATATTATGTTTACTGTTCACAGTAAGAAAAACTTCCGTTTCCAGTTTGACGAATCGACTGGAACCTTTGAGATCGAGTCAGTCGCCTATTTACGGCATTACTCGTTTATTTTATCAGACAGGCTGGCAAACGTTAAAATATTTATAATTTAAAAGGCAAACAAACCATTTATTTAAAAAAACGATGACTGGACAGCATGTACTGTGTCTTTTGGTTGAAAATAGTCTTTATCGGTACCTGTAGTAGTTTGTCCTCAAAAGTTCAGGTGTTAAACGTCATAACGACCCTCTTCGTCGCTGGAAAACCATAGGATGCATTTGCAGTTAGGATTTCAATGGGCTGTCGGTAAATATCCACTTCATACAGCTCGTTTCATGTTGTTTACGGAGTGAAAAGCCGTGTTCTATCCGAATGATTCAAACCGTTTCTAAAACCATTAAAAGGATCCGACTCAAATGAGTGGCTGATTCGCGAATCGGTCTTTACAAGTTGTGAACAGCTGACAGAAAATACCAGACACGAAAACTAGCAAGGCTACTAACTAGCAGCTGATGTGTATAATTTCAACATGTCAATATAGTTTTTAGTTCCAAAACTCTTACAATTCAGTGATTCACAAACGCGTTGTAACCGATTCCATTGAATCAATAAAGGAATCGATTCAGTAGAACGTTTCATGTGCGAATTGGTCATTATCAGAACTCTGTGAATTTGTTCTCCGATAAATGTTACATCAAAATTATAATATAGGTATATAATATAACATTATGATCGTACTGAATTAATATTGTACTGTATTTAAATATAAAGTTTAAAGTTTATATACCCTGTTGAAAAAAACAGCATATGCTGGTTAAGTAGGTTTTGATGCTGGGATGCTGGTTTTAGCTGGTTTATGCTGGTCCTTAGCTGGTTTATGCTGGCCCTTTGCTGGTTTATGATGGTCCTTTGCTGGTTTATGCTGGTCCTTGCTGATTTATGCTGGCCCTTAGCTGGTTTATGATGGTCCTTTGCTGGTTTATGCTGGTCCTTAGCTGGTTTATGCTGGTCCTTTGCTGGTTTATGCTGGTCCTTTGCTGGTTTATGATGGTCCTTTGCTGGTTTATGCTGGTCCTTTGCTGGTTTATGCTGGCCCTTAGCTGGTTTGGCGATGGTCCTTTGCTGGTTTATGCTGGTCCTTTGCTGGTTTATGTTGGCCCTTTGCTGGTTTATGCTGGTCCCAGCTGGTTTATGCTGGTCCTTTGCTGGTTTGCTGGTCCTTGCTGGTTTATGCTGGCCCTTAGCTGGTTTATGCTGGTCCTTAGCTGGTTTATGCTGGTCCTTTGCTGGTTTATGCTGGTCCTTAGCTGGTTTATGCTGGCCCTTTGCTGGTTTATGCTGGTCCTTTGCTGGTTTATGCTGGCCCTTAGCTGGTTTATGCTGACCTTAGCTGGTTTTATGCTGGTCCTTTGCTGGTTTATGCTGGTCCTTTGCTGGTTTTGCTGGCCCTTAGCTGGTTTATGCTGGCCCTTAGCTGGTTTATGCTGGTCCTTAGCTGGTTTATGCTGGTCCTTTGCTGGTTTATGCTGGTCCTTTGCTGGTTTTGCTGGCCCTTAGCTGGTTTATGCTGGCCCTTAGCTGGTTTATGCTGGTCCTTAGCTGGTTTATGCTGGTCCTTTGCTGGTTTATGCTGGCCCTTAGCTGGTTTATGCTGGTCCTTAGCTGGTTTATGCTGGTCCTTTGCTGGTTTATGCTGGCCCTTAGCTGGTTTATGCTGGTCATGTGCTGGTCCAGGACCAGCTTAAACCAGCTAAGGACCAGCAAAGGACCAGCTAAAACCAGCATCCCAGCATCAAAACCTACCTAACCAGCAATGCTGTTTTTTTTTCAACAGGGTACGGACATTTCCTTTAATCCTAAAATGCAAAGCATTATTCAAAATATGGATAAAACATCTGTGAAAAACAATATGAAAATCTCCAACATATTACAATACATAGGGCCTTATTTTTAAAGACTTTTCTTAGAGTATAATATTATAAAGTATAATATTATACTTTATATAATATATAAAGTATAAAATTGTTTCTGTCTCTCATATCATGTTTGTGTTTGAATCAGAATCATGTTGAGTATTTTTCACCATTAAATAAGCCCTTAAAGTTGCTTACAGGCTATTTGTGCACTAGATCCACATCTTGGTTTCCACATATTGGCTTCTGATAATTATGTCGATCTTCAGCCACAAGTCGCACATCTGTGTTTTCTGTTCTAATTGGCTCTTGTGGCCTCAGGTTTGTGCTCTTGTCCAGGTGTCATGGTGTACAGCAGTGAAGTTGGGCTGAATCTGAGGCTAATTGGTGTTAATTCACCATCTGCTGAACAATGAAGCAGACCGAAGCTCTCTGCCTGAGGAAATGTCAACATCAAGGGTCAAGAGGTCAGAAACAATGAAAACATATATATATATATATATATATATAGATATAGAAGAAAAATACAGTAAACAGTTATTGAGTGAAACATTTCGGTCTTTGAGAGTAGAGACACTAAATTTAATTGATTTATCATAGTGTTTCACAGTTACAGTATCAAGATTGTATTATATGTTATTTTAATTTATATTGTGTTAAATACTTTTTATTATAAAATACATATAAACATGCTATATTTTAGTTTTAGTGTCTTGAAAATAATGCCACATTGTAAAATATCTTAATCTGTTCCAAATTTACTAAGTTTTCTATAAGCAAAACATAACTGATTATATTATATTACATTTAAATACATTGTTATATTATGTAATATTATATATAAATACACATATATTTTAGCTTTAACTGTCATGAAAGTAATGTCACAAATAATGTCTTAATGGTCTTACATATTTTTTTATTATGTAAACATGGTATACTTTTAGTTTTAATTGACTTAAAAAATTGTCACAATGTAAAATAGTAAAATATCCCAATACCTTTTTAAAATTTTGCTCAGTTTTCAGATTTCAAATTTTTTTCTGTTTTATATATTATATTATATTATATTTTATTATAGTATAGTATAGTATAGTATATTATGTATAAACATACTATATTTTAGTTTCAATTTTCATAAAAATAATGGCACAATGTCACAAATAATGTCTTAATGCCCTTAAAATTTTTATTTTATTTATTATTTATATGATTTTATTATTTCATTTTATTTATTTAATGCTAATTTAATTGTCACATTTCATGTTTAAAAAGTTGTGCTTAATTTTCTGTAAGCAAAATAAAAAATAATTTTCTGTTTTAAATAATTTTATTTTAGCATAAATGCTAATTTAATTGTCACATTTCATGTTTAAAAATTATGCTTACTTATCTGTAAGCAAAATAAAAAATAATTTTCTGTTTTAAATAACTTTATTTTAGCATAAATTATATTATATTATATATATAAACATACTATATTTTAGTTTCAATTGCCATGAAAATAATGTCATAAAATGTCACAAATAATGTCTTAATGGCCTTAACATTTATTTTATTTTATTTTATTTTATTTTATTATTTTAAGATGCTATAATTGCTTTAATTGTCACATTTCACATTTTAAAATATGCTTAATTTTCGGTAAGCAAAATAAAAAAATAATTTTCTATTTTAAATCATTTTATTTGAGCATACATGCTAATGATTTTATTTTTGTTATATTATATTTGATTGTATTATATTATATTATATATTTTAGTTTTAGTTGTCATGAAAATAATGTTGCAGTGTAAACAAATCTCAATGCCTTCAAAACATACTTAATTTTTTATAAGCAAAATATAACTTATTTTTTCTTCAGATTTTAAGGTGAATATGACCCGAATTCCAATGATTTTCAGTGATTTTCAGTTTCAGATTCTCATGTGTTTTTAATTATTTACATATTAATATAATTACTTAACAGTTCAGATATTCTATTCTATTATATATTAACATGCTAAAATTTTCAATTTTTTTCAAAATTTTCAAAATTGACTTAATTGAAAATATGCTTTCTGCAAGCAAAATATTATTTTTTACTTCAGATTTCGGAGTGAAATATGACCTGGATATGTTCTTGACAGGTTTTGTGACATTCAAACCATAACAAAGATCACAGTGATACAACAACATAGCATGACACGGGACATGATGTGTAACATGAAATATTCAGCACAATATTCAACATGACACTGTAAACACGAGTCATTGTAAGATTCAACCTGATACACAGTGTGTACTGTACACGCCTACACAAAGCACACAACACAATATGACAGCACATAAAGTGTGTGAAGGACTTCTTCTTCTTCTCCGGGTCCATATGGTCCGTGAGTGAGTGTTCAGTGAGGTGCTGGAGTAAACATGACAGCTGCTAGACAGACCCTGACACTATCAACATGACAGCTGTCAGACAGAGCTCCACCATATGAGCCGCTCCACCTACAGTAGAGCTGTAATAAAGTCATTAGCCTGATGGCCACTGCTTGTGATTACAAAACTACAGGTCAAATGCAGTTTCGGCTGCTGACTCTCTGTGATCTCTGGGAGAGGTTTTGTGTTGTTCGGTCAGCCTTGTGGAGGCTGAATGTCGACGGTAGACATCATATTGGGCAGGAAAGAGTTTGTCATGAAGTTTTCTGCTGTCTGCTGCAGAAATGAGCTCTGACTCTGAGACTTTGCAGTTTGCGAGATGTGATATTTGTGATTTATGGATGAATCTCACAAAACACAAGAATATATTCTATGGAAGCCACTGAATAAAACAAAAAAAAAGGTAATTGTGACTTCTCTTTTCAGAATTTTGAATATAAACTCACAATTGTGTGTTTTAAAGTCAGAATTGCAAAGCATAAACTCGCAATTGTGAGTTATGAAGTCCAGTTTTGAGGGGGAAAAAGATTGATATGTTCTTACAGCTATGGGTTTATATCTCACAACTCACAATTGCATGTTATACAGTCAGAATTTTGAGATATAAACTCACAATTCTGAGAAAAAAGTGACAATTGCGAGATATAAACTTGCAATTCTGAGAACAAGTCAGTCCCTTTCAAAAAGTCAAAAAGAAAGTCTAAATTGCAAGATACAAACTCGCAATTGCGAGAAAAAAAGATTTTTTTGACAAGACAGTAGAGATTGACAGTGTTGGGTGTCAGAATTGTAAGATATAAATGTAGAATTGTAATACATAAGTCAGAATTGTGAGATAAACTCACAGCTGCAAGAAAAAAGTCAGAATTACGAGAAAAAGTCAGAACTTCAAGATACAAACTCGCAACTGTGAGAGAAATAAAGTCAGAATTGTGAAAAAAGTCATAACTGCAAGAAATAAAGTCAGAATTGTAATAAAACTCACAATTGTAAGAAGAAAGTCCGAACTGTGAGATACAAAGTTGCAATTGTGAGAAAAAAAGTACAAATTGCAAGAAAAAAGTCTAAATTGTGAGAAATAAACTTGTAATCGCAAGAAAAAAGTCACAACTGTGAGATACAAACTCACAATTGCGAGAAAAAAAGTCTAAATTGTGAAAAAAGTCAGAATTGCAAAAAACAAACTTGCAATTGCGAGGAAAAAAAGTCTGAATTTTGATAAATAAACTCGCAATTGTGAGAAGAAAGTCAGAATTGCGGGATACCAAAAAAACGTACAAATTGCAAGAAAAAAGTCAGAATTACGAGAAATAAACTGAATTAAGAGAAAAAGTCAGAACTTCGAGATACGAACTCGTAATTGCGAGAAAACAAAATCAGAATTGCGAGAAAAAAAGTCAGAATTTTTTTGGCATTTTAGATGACAAGACAGTAGAGATTGACAGTGTTGGGTGTCAGAATTGTAAGATATAAACTCAGAATTGTAAGAAATAAATCAGAATTGTGAGGTAAACTCACAATTGTGAGATAAAAAGTCAGAATTGCAAGATAAACTCACAGTTGCAAGAAAAAAGACAGAATTACGAGAAATAAACTGAATTACGAGAAAAAGTCAGAACTTGGAGATACAAACTCGCAATTGTGAAAAAATTAAAGTCAGAATTGCGAGATACAAACTCCAAAAAAGTCTAAATTGTGAAAAAAGTCAGAATTGCAAGAAATAAACTTGCAATTGCAAGAAAAAAGTCTGAATTAACATAAAAACATTTAAAGAAAATAAAATAAAATACATAAAAACATTTAAAGAAAGAAATATCATATTTAGACTATTATTTAAATAGACTTGATGAATAATAGTAATTAGTAAAATATGTCATTTATAATTAGAATAAATATTTTTAAAGATTAGAAAGCTTATTATTAATCATGAATTTGTTTCTGAAAGTTTTTAAGACTTCAATAGACTACAAGACTACAATAAAGTAAAAAGCGATTTTAAATATTTTTAACAAAATACTGACATATGGTTTTGTAGAATTATGTAAAACCTTAATAAAAACACTTTAATTAATTAGTATAATGAACAATTTATATATCAGTTTTATTTTTTCATTACAGCAATGTTATATATATATATATCTCTTTTGAACTACAACCTTGCAGTGTTATTTTAGCATTATTTGCTACTATAGTTTTTATCAATATCATAAATAAGTATTTTTTATATTTTTAGTTTCATGTACTTTTGTCATTTTTATTGTTCTTGAAAAACAAAATATTTCTATTTATTTATTTATTAAAATTAATATAATACAAAAGTCATACAAAACAATATGAAAAATATTTTAAAAGACTGTATCTGACTACATTAGCTCACACAATAAAAGTGTCTCAAGAGTATATAATACAATATAAAGTAATGTAATAATATCATTTTTTTATTTATTTAAATCTCATTATTTCAGCTTTATTTTTATTTCTGTTTGTAATTTTAGTACTTAAGTTATTTTAGGTAAAGCAACATTTCTAATTATTTTAATTAAGTTTAGATTTGTTATTTATTATTTAGATTATATTATTTTATATCAGCTTTATTTTAATTAACAAACAGTGAACAGTAACACTGCAACCTTGAGCGGTTATGTGAGATTGTGGGTGTAATGTTTGCTCCTCTCAGTAATAATCATAAGCCATCATAAATATGTTATGAGAGGATCACTTCTATAACCTGTGTGATTTCTGTGCATCTGGAACTTATACAACTATATTGCAGCACTCTCCATTAAAAAAAAAAAAACGTTAAAGACCATCATTCAAATGTGTGGAAAGAGTGTGATTGAATGATTGTATGCAAACAGTGTAATGTAATATACTGGTGTGAGTGAATGAGAGCGTCCTGCAGGCTGCAGCGTATCACCTGTTCTCAGAACAGCTGTCAGATCAGTTGCTAAAGCACTAAACTCATCACAGCCAACAGACGGGTCAAGAGTCACATTCACACTATTGTCAGAGTCATTGTTCATGTTAAGCTTCTTGTTTTATCCATTTAAAGACTAAAAACAGATTTTTTTTTGTCCATGACTTGTCCTAATTTTGGGAGTTGTAGCCAGAGTGTTGCTGTGTGGTTGTTCTGGGTGCTTACTAGAGTGTTGTTATGCACTTGCTAGGGTGTTTTCTTACTGGGTCCAGTGAAAATGCCAACCTCCAAATCTCAGGTCAAGTCAGATCACTTAATAAAGTGGCAGCACACCACTCCCCAACAAACCATATGACCTCAGGCATCATTCAGTACATCACACAACAAAAACATGTAAAAGAAATTCAATTAAATAGAATTTTAATTTGTGCTTCATGTAACTAATTATAAGTAATTATGAATAATTATTATTATAAAGAATACTACTTATATTATAAATAATGTTATAGATATAATATTATAAATAATATTACAGATACATTATAAATAATATTATTAACTTATTTATTAAATTATTAATTTATAATTGATTAATTTATTATTATTAAGGGTCAAATCAAATTTTATGAAAAAAATAACTTGATAATAATAATAATAATAATTATTATTATTATCATTATTATTATAGAAAAATATTAGAAATATTTAATGTGACTGAAACATATTATTAAATAGAATTAGTAATTTATTCATTAAATTATTAATTTATAATTGTTTAATTTATTATTATTAAGGGTCAAATCAAATTTTATTTATGAATTAAAAAATTACTTAATAATAATAATAATAATAATATTTAATCTGACTGAAACATATTAGTAAATAAAAAGATTAATTTATTTATTAATATTATATATTAATATAATTAATATTTTATATATATATATATATATATAATTTATAACTGATTAATTTAATTATTATTATTATTATTATTATTATTAAGAATAAATAGTATGAAATAATATAATATATAAAACAATTAATACAAATATTTAATATGACAGACTTTGGCTGACTACATTGTTATATCAATGAAAGACACTTTAATGGTCAAATCAAATTTTATTTAGGAAATAAATAAATAAATAAATAATAATAATAATAATAATTTTTATTAGTATTATTATAGAAAAAATAATACGAATATTTAATGTGACTGAAACATATTATTAAATAGACTTATTTATTTATGAAATTATAAATTTATAATTAATTACATTATTATTATTATTATTATTATTATTATTATTAAGGAATAAATAATATAAAATTAAATTAAATATATAAAATAAAAAAATATATAAAACAATTAATACAAATATTTAATATGACAGACTTTGACTACATTGTTATATTAATGAAAGACACTTTAGGATCAAATCAACTTTTATTTATTAAGTAAAAATATAATAATAATAATAATTATTATTATTATTATTATTGTTGTTGTTGTTGTTATTATTATTATTATTATTATTTTAGAAAAAAATAGAAATATTAAATGTGACAGAAACATATTATTAATATTTAATATGACTCAATCTGACTAAACTAAGTTACACTAATAGAAGTAACTTAAAGGGTCAAATAATTTTGCTTATAAAATAAAAAAAGTATTATTTTTATTTTGAAAAATAAATAAATAATCTAGTTAATATTTTACATGAGTCTGACAGTAAGTTACAGTAATAAAAGTAAGGCTAAAATCATATTTATAGTGTGTATATATATATATATATATATATATATAACAGATATAAAATATTATATATATAAAAATAGATATAGAACATTAATAAATATTTACTATTACTTTAACTAAACACTAATAGAAGTAACTTTTTAATGATCAATTATAAAATAAAAAGGGAATTGTTTTTATTTTAGAAATAAATAAATAATATAAACAAATGGTTTAATAAATATTTAATATGACGAAATCTGACTACACTAATTCAAGAAAATTAGAAAGTCAAATAATTGATAAACAAACAAAAAAATTTTTAAAAATAAATAAAAAACATAATACATTAATTATACAAAACAATATAATAAATATTTAAAAAAACAAAATCTGACTACAGTAGCTCACACCAATGAAAGTCTCTCAAAAGTTACATAATATAATATATAATATAATATTTACTATATTATTTTATCATTTGTTATAAATAATTTATTACGTTATTTTTATTTTAGAAATAAATTAAATGAATGTGACTGAACTATATGAATCATATTAAGCTAATAGGTCACCACTTCAAGGGTCAAATTAGGTACAAATGAGCTTAACAGCTGCACTTTGGAGAAACTGGAGCAGGCTGAAGACAGACAACTTTAAACAAATAAGCTATAGGTAAGATACAGGATCCTGTCCGGTAAAAGGAGGATGGAAACGTCATACGTATACTGAACTCCAAATGCCTTTTTTCAGGGCATGTTATACTATTAAACAGCCAGGCACACCAAGTGTGAATAAACCCAGACTTCAGTCTTGTCAAAGCTCTCCTGCTCTCTCACTGAACTACAGCACACTATTGTTCTGAGCAACACCGGATACACAGCAGACATATAGAGACACACCACCTCCAGCTCCTCACTACAACCAGACACACTTTAAAGTGATGATATACGACACGTAAGTGCACCCACACCTTCATGTGCATTAACAGAGCAGGCTTTCTGTGGCGTTATTAGGCCCATCATTAATCCTGAGCTTAATTGTCCTGCACGGACACACTATTTGACGGGGCTGTGCACAGGAGCGGGTCTCTGAACATGAGATCCGGGTCCACCTGCTGGCTCTCTGCCCCGTGCCGTGAGTGCCAATTGGCAGCGCTGGGCATGTAAAACAGACAGCAGATGGGAGCCGAACAGAGGTCAGTCCAGCAGTGGGAAACTCAAGCAGATGACGGTCAGACCCGCTTCATGCTTCAGGTGTGCGGCTCAAGACGCAAGAACTACATGAACATATGTATTTTAAAATTGAACACTGTCTGCACTTTTCACAAATAGGTTGCAAAACAGGTCTTGAAGCTTATAATATGGTCAAAGTTATAAAATACTGTATCACGAAGTGGTCAACCTTCAATTTTTTGAATGTATTTATGTATTTACTTATTTATTTAAAAATTTTCTCAACCTAATGGAGTCCAAATAAATATTGTATGTGCTGATTTTTTGGTATATTTTATTTTATTTTACAAATTTGGGTCTTGAGGACATCATTTGTTAAACACATTTATTTATTTATTTATTTATTACAAAACTATAGTAACTTTGCAAAGAGGGGCAATTTTTTGTAAAACAAAAAAACAAAAATTAAAACCAAATTGTATTAACAAGATTGGGTGCAAATATGGATTCAAAACTACATTTTTTGCCATTAAAATAAGATTAGTATTAGTAATTAACAAATGGGTGTTATTATTTAAAATTATAAAAAAGAAATATTATTTATTATTATAATTTTTATTATTATAATTATTATTATAAAATTACATTTACTATTATAAAATTAAAATAACTATTATTTATACTACTACTCTACTACTCTATAATAATCATTATAATAACAATAGTTACAACAAAAATAAATAATAATAATAATGGGAAAAAACTATTTAATTACTATTATTTGTTCTACTTCTAATAATAATAATAATAATAATAATAATAATAATACTGCAAAAAATCTATTTTATTACTCCTAATAATACTAATAATAACAATAATGCAAAAAAAAACAATTTATTAACTGATGATAATAATAATAATAATAATAATGCAAAAAAATCAACTTAATGATCCAATAATTACTATTATTTATACTATTATTACTCCTAA
This sequence comes from Labeo catla, assembly GCA_012976165.1. Classification (NCBI taxonomy): domain Eukaryota; kingdom Metazoa; phylum Chordata; class Actinopteri; order Cypriniformes; family Cyprinidae; genus Labeo; species Labeo catla. Next base: position 346,411 of record VONZ01000525.1, read on the forward strand.
TAATACTAATACTAATAATAACAATAATGCAAAAAAAACTATTTATACTACTACTACTAATACTAATAATAATAATAGTGCAACAAATCTATTTAATTGCTATCATTTGTACTACTACCCATAATAATAAAAATAATAATCCAAAAAAAAATCTACTTAATGACTATTATTTCTACTACTTTTAACAATAATTATAATAATAAATCAATTAAATTACTATTATTTATACTACTAGTAGTAGTTGTATCAGTAAATTATTTATAATAATTATCATTATCATCATCATAATAGTAAGATTAAGTAGTAGGAAATATTTTTTTATTTATAACAACAACAGCAACAACAATAAAGTATAATTACATTCAGCTAGTAACTATATATTAATATAATATAATATAATATAATAATATGGTTGTCAGACTATACATGTTACAAAAGTATATTATATTATATTATATTATATTATAAATATTAAATGTGCTGATTTTTTGTATATTTTATTTTATTTTACAAATTTGGGTCTTGAGAACATCATTTGTTAAACACATTCATTTATTTATTTATTTAAAATAAAATTATAGTAACCTTACAAAGACGGGAGAAATGTTGGCCTTTTTAATGCAATTTTTTGTAAAAAAAAATAAAACCAAATTATATTAACAAGATTGGACGCAAATATGGATGCAAAACTACATTTTTTGCCATTAAAATAAGATTAGTATTAGTAATTATCATTATCATCATAATAGTAAGACTAAGTAGTAAAAAAATTTTTATAACAACAACAACAAAATATTATTATATTATTATTAATAGTAGTAGCAACAGCAACATCAACAAATAATAATAATAATAATAATAAATATTATTATTTTCTACCTTATTATCTAGGATTTTCATTGTTGGATGCAGTAGAGAAAGACAAGACACAAGACCACTATTAAACTCACTGTTTCTTCATGCCTCATTTTTATTTTATGAGATAATTACTTAAGAGAACATGGAATTTGTGTCTTTATTGCTTTATTGGATGCCAATTTACAAGTCACACTGTTCATGGAAAGTGCCTTAATAGATTTATTGGGGTAAAAACCAGTAGAACAGCAACCAGAAGAAAAAGCTTAAGGCAGAAAAGGAAAGGAAATGATCGTGTTAGAGTAATTAGAGCACAAATGTTCTGGCTGCATTGTTCCTTTCAAAAGACAACACTGACCCTCCGGCACACACACACACACACACACACACACACGCAAATCAGCTGCAAAGAAATGGAGCTCAAACAAAGCTTCTGAGTGACAGATCAACCAGCCAAACCAGCAAATCCAGCACACTGACCACATTTAATAACCATATTTATCCCGCATATATTTCTACTAAATGTGCTTTACGTTTTTGGCGTTGTTAGTGTGAAGAAGACGTTCATACACACCTAACTGTGTTACTACAGTAAGAGCACAATACACCAGACTGCCGCTGTCACAACCTATTAAACCAGCAATTTTTCACAGAAGCAAATGAGCAGCAATACAAAGCATCTGCTAGATCTCCTGCCATCTGGTGGAGATTATAAGAATTACACTTGAATATACTAGAAAAGCATTTAAAAGACCTTAAAGACTCATACTTCACAATAAAGAAACAATTCACTTATTTATTGATGACTTTACATGCAATCAAACACACTGAACAATCAAACTTTTTGATGTATTTCAAAAGGCAGATCATAAATCATAAATACGATCAGATGAACACATTTTCTAGAATATGGTTTAGTTAGTCTGTCTGTGTGAAACACAGCATTGTGACACTACTCAGTTGGGTTCTGGATGACGATCAACAGGTATTCTTTATCTGGGGGAAAACGGGGAAAAGGTGAGAGCTGTATAAGCGTGTAACAGGCTGATAAGCGAGATGGGGCTGATAATGCGCTGACCCACCTGTCGACACCATGATCTCGTGCTTCTTGGACCTGATGCGCAGAAACGTCAGGTCGTTCTGGGGGTCGATGTCTCTGACTGTACTCCGGGCTTTCATGGTCAGCTGATGCAGCAGTCCGGCGTACTGCACCGTCGTCGAGTTGTCTAGAGTGGTTTTGATGGGAATACCTGAAAATAAAGCAGGCAAACCAGGTACATGTGCATAAGTCAAATTAGTAAAAAGGCACAAAAATCTGAAAACTGTTTGTAATAATTATTATATTATATTATGTAGAGCTATGAAAACTAATATGGATAATTAGTTACTATATATTATATTATACTTTGTAACGTATAATCTGACAATTATATTATATTATATTATATTTCCTCAATACTAGTGTATTCATATGTACAGCTATGAAAACTAATTTTAATAATTATGTATATATATATATATATATTTATAGTAACTATATATTATATTATATTATATTATGTTGAGCTATGAGAACTAATTTTAACTCAGTATTTAAATGTTTTTTATAGTAACTATATATTATATATTACAGTATAATATAATATATTGTAATATATTATAATATAAGATAATATAATGTTACGTTACAAAAGTATAACACAGTATATTATATATTATATTTTCTCCATACTAGTTTATTCCTATGTAGAGCTATGAAAACTAATTGTAATAATTATTTAAATGTTTTTGTATAGTAACTATATATTATTTTAATATAATATCATATAATATCATATAATATAATAATATGGTTGTCAGACTATACATTTTACAAAAGTATATTATATTATATTATATTATGTTATATTACATTATATTTTCTCCATACTAGTCTATTCCTATGTAGAGCTATGAAAACTAATTTTAATAATTAATTATATATATTTTAATAGTAACTACATTATATTATATTATATTATGTAGAGCTATAAGAACTAATTTGGATAATTATTTAAATGTTTTTGTATAGTAACTATATACTATTTTAATAGAATAGAATAGAATAGAATAGAATAGAATAGAATAGAACATAATAATATGGTTGTCAGATTATACATTTTACAAAAGTATATTATATTATATTATATTATATTACATTTTCTCCTTACTAGTTTATTCCTATGTAGAGCTATGAAAACTAATTTGGATAATTATTATTATTATTATTATTATTATTATTTAAATTTTTTTTTGGTAACTATGTAACATGTATAGTCTGTCAACCATATTATATTATATTATATTATATTATATTATATTATATTATGTAGAGCTATGAGAACTAATTTGGATAATTATTTAAATGTTTATTTTTTTATAGTAACCATATATTATATTAATATAATATAATATAATAATATGGTTGTCAGACTATACATGTTACAAAAGAATATTATATTATATTATATTATATTTTCTCCATACTAGTTTATTCCTATGTAGAGCTATGAAAACTAATTTGGATAATTATTTTTTTTTTTGGTAACTATGTAACATGTATAGTCTGTCAACCATATTATATTATATTATATTATTATACACACCAGTTTATTCCTATGTAGTGTAGCAGGAAACCTTATCTTATCTTATCCATACCAGTGTATTCCTAGAGTCACAGGACATATTATATTATATTAGCTTATCCAATGTAAAGTTTTGGGATATGTTATATATGTTATATAACATTACAATTAATATGACTACAGTAAAACAATGGTAAATAGTTTAGTTTACCTTCTGCGTTAACGACGATTGTGCCAATAACACCATTAATGCCCTGAATTCTCTTCAAAGTATCTTCGACTTCAGCCTGGACAAAATAGCATGAACAGAACAGCAGAGACGAACAAAACATTCATTATAAGACATGATTCTGAAATATAGACTTAATTTACACGCAAAACGTGAATAAAAAGTTTACCATGTCGGCCAACACAGGTGCTTCTTCCGTTTGCTCCTCGTTGCTATGGAAACTAAAGTAAATTACGCTGTAAAATGATCAACATTAAGAACTATTTAAGACTTTGTCGTCGAAAACGGTCTATTGTATCGTTATGTTAATGTTACTGACTTAGTCGAGAGGCAGCGAATGACATAAGGAGGCGACAAAACTTCTGTTTACAGTAGTGTCACTTTTCTCAGCGCTGATGACGATGCCGACCAATCACAGCCGTTTGTGGTGACGTTAATTTGTTTTAAATGATAACAAAAAGATGAAACAAAAACAATATATATATAATTTAATTACATATAAAATATACCAGCTCGCTTAGCATAGATCGCTTTTTGATTCGGTTTTTTATCCAACTGCCCTTTAAATAAAAATTATTTTACAATCTATTCATTAATCGAAACAGTTATCAATTTATCTTACTTTGCATCAATCTTATCAGTTATCAATTTATCTTACTTTGCATCAATCTTATCAGTTATCAATTTATTTTACTTTGAACAAATAAAACACATGATTTAACATTTTTAATTTCACTGATATCTACTGTTAAACCCTGCTTTTGTGTTACTCATGCTTACTTTTAGAACTTACAGATCAGAATCCGTCAAATCACGGTATTTTATTGAAAAAAATTCTCAGTTAATATATATTTTATGTATAATTATAAAAAAAAATCGTTATTTTCCACTCAATGTTTACACATATTTGACAGCAAGATGTCGCTATCGTGCAGTAAATACTCTCTTTTTTAAATGATTGTTGCAAACGCTGGTGTGCAAAAAATTCATGCAGATCCTGAACAACAGAAACAATCTGAAGGAGGAGATGTACAGAGGGTAATAATGAGTGCTACACAACATATGTTTACACATACAGATATATTAAGGCATCGATTGATTCATGCACTTAGTATGAAATTAGAAATGGACTGTGTCCTAAAACCCGTTGACCTAACAACTTACACAGCATTTTAGGCATCATAGGCAGGCATTTCAGATGCGTTAGCGAAAAAATAACATACATTTGAGTTAATGTTTGCCTGTCAGTGTGTTGCTGTGGAATGAAATCCATTATTTGAACATTCTGGTGCATAAGTCAAGAAACCTTAACACATTCAGATGTGTTAATGATATTTAAGAGACCCCATGAGATCGTTTTTCGTCTTATCTCAGGTCTGTCATTACACCACTATCTGTTTAATAAGCTTTAAAGGAGAAGTCCACTTCCAAAACAAAGATTTACAGATAATGTACTCACCCCCTTGTCATCCAAGATGTTCATGTCTTTCTTTCTTCAGTCGTAAAGAAATTATGTTTTTTGAGGAAAACATTTCAGCGTTTTTCTCCATATAATGGACTGATATGGTGCCCCGATTTTGAACTTCCAAAATGCAGTTTAAATGCGGCTTCAAATGATCCTAAATGCGGTTGTAAAAGATCCCAGCCCAGGAAGAAGGGTTTTATCTAGTGAAATGATAAGTTATTTTCATTAAAAAGTAGTTTAAATACTTTTTATTCTCAAACGCTCGTCTTTCCTTACTCTCGTTGAACTCTGTGTATTCTGGTTCAAGACAGTTAGGGTATGTCGAAAACTCTGTTCGTATTTTCTCCCTCAACCTCATAAATCATTTCAAAATCATCCTACATCGCTGCAGAAGTACCGACACAGTCTTTGCAAAGTGAACATGCAAAGAAGATCAAACACCCTTAACAAAAAAGGTAAAACAGTGATATAGGACGATTTTAAAGTTTATAGGAGTTTTTCGACAAACCTTAACTGAACTGGAAAAAAACAGTCCAGGCCAGAGTAAAACAAGATGAGTGTTTGACATTAAAAAGTATTTAAATTGAATTATTTTTATGAAAATAACCGATTGTTACGCTAGATAAGACCCTTCTTTCTCGACTGGGATTGTTTACAACTGCATTTGGGATCGTTTCAAAAATGGAAGTTCAAAATCGGGGCACCATATCAGTCCATTATAGGGAGAAAAATCCTGAAATTTTTTCCCCAAAAAACAATTTCTTTACGACTGAAGAAAGAAAGACTTGATCATCTTGGATGACAAGGGGGTGAGTATATGTAAATCTTTGTTTTGGAAGTGGACTTCTCCTTTAAAGTCCCAATGAAATTAAAATGGGCTATGAAATCAATTTTTGGCTTTTAGTATGAATATGTTAGCCTTACAGTTATCTGTTAGCTGGTGTGTTTCAAAACAATGACAAAATTTGTATTTACAAAATATAAGCATTCAAAACTTACACTCTCTCACTTCCACCAATATGGATCAACGATTTTGATGACATCACCCTGCACTTCAGCTTCTCATTAAATTTTCTGTCCAATCAAATGCGCTCTAGAATCCGAAGCGCCCCGCCCAATACACGCTAAAGCTTTTGTTGAAAATGGTCAGTTGTTCACAGAATAAGTATTTTCTACAGAGTGAATGGCACGTAGTGCACTACATAGAGAATAGGGAACAGTGTAAATATGCTTTCCATTGGGGTGAAAGATGTCTGGTCACAAACCTCCGCAGCGCACACAGCCCAAGCTGTGATATAAACACAATTTAGTTTCTTATCTTATCTTATCTTATTTCATTTTTTAACTTTGTGGGTGTTTTCAAACTGGTGGGTGTTTCTAAATCATGCAAAGAAAATGATGCCTCTTACCTGACCCCACCCCTAAACATAACCATCGCTGTGACGTGAGCCAATCAGTTAACGGTTAAAAACGCCCCTATGTTTTGGCCTCACCCACCCATCTTCCAACTCGTTTTTTAAAACTTTGGTCACGTTTAGCATTAGAATCCAACTCGTTAACAGTGTAAATAAGTCAGAATGCATGAAACAGCATTAGACGTCCCCTTTAAGTAAAGCAAAAGAGAGCCTTGAGACACAAATTGGAACAGTTGCGATATATACAAGCTGTGTTCCTCTGAAGGACGCAACCTTTGAAGGCCATGATGGCCAGACCGAGCGTTGTTAAATGGGAAGGTCAACGGCTCTGCTGTAACATACGCAGTGGCGTATGGGACATCTCTGCAGCCCCGTCCCTTTGGGAAGACATTTTAAAAGGCATTCACAAATCACAGAGAAAATGTTTTTGATTTGAAAAATGCACTATGCAGCAGTGGAATTTAAAAAAATTTACACTACCAGTTACGTTTTTGAATGTTGCTATTTCAGATAAATGCTGTTCTATTGAACATTCTATTCACCAAAGAAACTTGAACAAATTCTACTCAGCTGTTATAATAATAAATCATGTTTTTTGAGCAACAAATCAAAATATTAGAATGATTTCTGAAGGATCATGTGACTGGAGTAATGATGTTAAAAACTGAGCTTTGAAATCACAGGAATAAATTACATTTGAAAATATATTCAAATAGAAAACAGTAGGGGTGTGACGAGACACTTATCCTACGTGGTGAGGCGAGACGAGACACGAGACTGGGTTCACGAGAATGAGACGAGACAAGATTTTTAAACTTTTTTAAAGAAATCCTCAATGATAAAATATATAGTGAAATTTTTTTTTATTCAACTGAAAAATACAAAATGCAAAAAAAAAAAATGCATTCTGAACTTTATGAAATTAAATTTCCATTTTAATTAATTATATGCAGTAATAAACAACGATTAAACAAGAGTTTCACAATTCTGGATAAGAGAATCCCAGTTGTTTTTAATAAATTGGAGACCCTGATTCTCTCACAATTCTGGAGAAAAAAGAACTAACAAAAAACTCTATTTTCTCCCTCAACTTCAAAATCACCATATATCACTGTTTTACCTTTTTTGTTAAGGGTGTCTGATCTTTATTACATATTCACTTTGCAAAGACTGGGTCGGTACTTCTGCAGCGATGTAGGATGATTTTGAAATGATTTTTGAAGTTAAGAGAGAAAATATGATTTTTAGTTTTTTGACATACCCTAAATGTCTTGAGCCAGAATACACAGAGTTCAGGGAGAGCAAGGCAAGACGAGCGTTTGACATTAAAAAACTATTTAAATTGTATTATTTTCATGAACATAACCGATCGTTTCGCTAGATAATTCCCTTCTTTCTCAGCTGGGATAATTTACAAGAACATTTGGGATCGTTTGAAGCATTTAAACTACATTTTGGAAGTTCAAAATCGGGGCACCATATCAGTCCATTATATGGGGGAAAATCCTGAAATGTTTTCCTCAAAAAACACAATTTCTTTATGACTGAAGAAAGAAAGACATGAACATGTTAGATGTCAAGGAGGTGAGTACATTATCTGTAAATTGTTGTTCTGGAAGTGGACTTCTCCTTTAAACGTGGCTTATGTATTAAGACAGTGGTATTAAAAAAACAAACTCTGCTGAGACCCAGAATATGAACACAACAAGAAAAAAAGTGTGCATTTGAAGGAGACTTCAAATTGGGACAGCCGTCGTTGCACCACAGTGACACAGTTGACCCTTCGAAGCTTGATTAACAGGCGATCTGTCCAATCATAAAGCTGAATCCGTCACAAAACGGTATTTGTTTGAATTGTTTTTGGGTATTATAACATGTATGGCTTAATATAGCGTAAATTGTGTCTCTTGGAAGATCCCATCCAAGATTTACGTTACTATGTGGGGGTGCCATTATTTCAATGACGTGAAATGATTGTGCTTGGTGAGCTACTGGCGCTATTTGTTGCTATTTTTACTGCAACACAACTCAGAAAATAGATGCCACAGTTACTGAAAGAGCTTACAGGTGGTGATGGATATAAGCGTAGCCTTAAACCAAATGCTGTACCATCGATTTTCCCCACAAGGAGTCTAAATGCCTTGGATATCGAGTGAAATTCACGCTGAGAAACTCCTTCAGTGGCTGCGGCGTCATGACAAACATTGGCATGTGTACCTCATGCCAGGATGGCATCTAGCGTTTCTTGTCTCTGCCGTTTTTAAGCTCTTTCAGTAGCTGTGGTTTACTAAAAGCATCAGGCATCAGAGCTAAAGTGGAGAGAACAAAGACGTTGGTCTTTAGGAAGTTTTACGCGTCTGCAGGCATCTTCCCATTCTTTTATCGCTAGGAAAGCAGTGAAGACTTACATTGCTTCTCTTGTTGCCCTTCGAAAGAAAATTAAAACTAAAAGCTGCACAATGTTGGCATAATTTCAGTGTTTTATTTTCCGAGTTGTTGCAGTAAAAATAGCAACACTTAACGATAGTAACTCACTAAGTGCAACCGTTTCACATCATTGAAATAACAGCTCCCCCCATAGTCCAAAATATGTATAAAACAATGTGGATTTTTTAAAATAATGTAAGTCAGTTGCCCAGTTGGCTACTGCACCAGTTTGGAGAACACTGTTAAAGAAGCAAAGACTTGTAATATTTTTTTCAGAAATATGATTAATGAATCAAAAGTTTGTATATTTTGTTATGGTCAATTAAAAAAGGATGCAGTCTTTGAATTAGGACGCAGCTACAGTATTGACTGACAGTCTAATAGTGACTTACACAAAGTAAATCATAAGCATATTACTGTACATGAAGTGACCTAATACAGGGATTCAAATTAAATCTAAAATGTAAATGTGGAAATAGAGTTTAAGGATTTTTAAACAAAGAAATTGATAATTATATGTTAAAGCATAACATAAATGAAGATATATTTTAGATTTTGCATTTCAGTTATATTATATATATGCTTTGTCCAGATGGTCAGATGTTCTTGGTTCTATTGAAGCACAATATGCTCTTTGGATCATTCTCAAATTATGCTGAAGAACATGACCATGAGGTTTTACTTGTGTTCAAACCAAACATATCATTTGTAAAACTTGTACTATATTAAGAAACTAAACATCTGGATGTCTCTTTATACATACACATGTTTAAAGAAGCTCTCGCTGCCATTATACATCTCAAACTGACTGAAGTTCCTCTCTGGCGTTTTCTCAGCATTACTGTGGTCCACTGGGTCCAGACTCCAGTTCGTTTACTAGATGAGGTTCCTCCTCCTTCAGCAGTCTGTAGAATTCTGCTTTTACAGCAGCTCCTCCAGAGTCAAGAACATCCAACAAGAGTCTTGTTTTCTCCTGTCGTGGTTCTGCAGCATGAACTTTACTGTACATTTCATCTGGAATCATGTCTTTGGTCCTCAGACCATCAGCAATTATCATCACTGATAAAACTTTCTGAATGAGTTTATCTCTGTGTTTTTTCACAAATTCACATTCTGATTAAAATAAATAAAAAAAACAAGTTATAAGTTATATTCCAGAAGGAACTGTGTTTGATAGAAACAATAAACAACCAATTGAAATATCTTTTGAGTTCATACCTGTGAGCCTTTTGTGAGCAGGAGGGTCTGCATCTTTACCTGATGTTATTTGTAAGTACAGACAATTGATCATTGAAAAATCTACATGAATACAACTTTAAAATTTAAGTATTATACATGACACTTTTAAAGTAGAAAGACTATAATAATCTTTCATATAAATTTTATTTTGTTTTTTTTTTGTTTACAATGTGTTACAATGCTAGCAACATATGTAATCCATTCATTACCTGTGAGAAGGATTCGTCGTGGAACCCATACTTCCTTTTCTTCAGTTTTATCCAAAAGACTCAGTCTGACCTCCTCAGTGTCGACATTTACAAACACTTCAAATGTGGGATGATAGTTTGGACCAAAATCACACTCAAACTTCTCAGTCTGAAAAACAGCAAAATGAAGGTGAGCAACTAAGTAACTAAAATAACAGATAAACTATGTTAATCTCTTACACAAATTACTCATGGTGCAAAACATGCTAAAAACGCAACCTGGTCTCATGACGAAAACGTACCAGTGGGAACTTTTTCACAAAATGCAAAATACGTACCAATAAGTACATATCACTGCAGAATTGTCAACAGAAATAAACACTAGAGGCGATAAAACAGCAAGCACTTGTAATAGTTTTCATGATTACAGCTCCATATATTTCACTTTCTGGACATAACAAGCTTGCTCAGTAGCTCAGCCGGCACGGAATTGGATTTTGGATGCGCAATCCTCGGGTACGAATCCCGTGAAAAACATGACTCATGATAAAAGAGCTGAAAAATTAGAGGTTGAAAAACATGCTTGAGATTGCGTTTTTACGTTACATTTGCTTTTCTTCATACTATCAAGTAGGCAGTGTTAACTTAAAATTTTAAGTTTAGTCAACTTGAAATGTTAAGTTGTACTAAGTAACAACTTAAATATTTGTGTTTGCTAAACTTAACAGATGGGTAAGTAACCCAGCTGCCTTAAAATTTTAAGTTGATTCAACTCAAATATCTAAGTTGTCACTTAGTATAACTTAACATTTCAAGCTGAATAAACTTTTTTTTGAGTTGACTGAACTTAAAATTTTAAGGCAGCCAGGTTACAAATTATTTTAAGTTGATTCAACAAATTGTTTTTTACAGTGTACAGTATTCCTCAAAATTAATTAAAAAAAGTGAAATTAAACTCAGAATATGATGCAAACCAAAATAATAAAATATGTTAAATAATACAAATATCCTTTATGCATTTAATCCCATTTTATTAACCAATGTCTTTGCTGCCGACCTTCGATGATGCAATTCAACCATACTAATAAGCAAAAGTTACTCAAAATAGAAGACGTGAATTTACTTTTCTTAAAGTCTGAGGATTTTGGTGTGAAAAGGCTTTTGCATTTGCCAAAAATATAGCTTTTTATATTAAAAACAAACAAGCAAGCCCTGCCCAGATTTAAAAAGTAACACAAAAGTAAAGTAATGCATTACTTTCCAAAAAAAGTAACTAACGTAATTAGTTACTTTTTAAGGGAGTAACTTAATATTGTAATGCATTACTTTTAAAAGTAACTTTCCCCAACACTGCAAGTAGGTTTAGGTGTGTAGTGCAGATGGTACGTTATTTTAAAACGTCACAGAGCATTAGAGTTACAACGCCACTTAACAGATATTTCAAGTCAGAACTGCGGTGACATGACATGCAAAAAAAAACTAACACTCTTTTAGAGCTACTTAATGGACATTTTTGTTGGAAACTGCAGTGATATGTACTTATTGCTAGTACTGCCAGTAAGATGCTCTGCATTTGTAGTAAAACTGTTAGTAGCAAAACTGTGGTTACTACACACTTAGCCTATAGTAAAACCATGGGTAATTTTCGTAAAGAAGGCATATTTTTCCTCTCCTTTCCATTTAGTGTTCAAAAACATTCTTTAATTGATTTCATAAAATATGAAACAGGCGGAATACAGTAATCAGACCTACAGTTAAATATCTTAGTGAATTATACAAACACATTTTATTGTTTAAATTAAGTTATTTTAATGTATGCGTGTATCAGTTCAGTACTTTTGTGTATTTATACTCTTAATTATTTTCACAGCGTTGGCAGATATTTATTGTCCCACAGTGCAGTCCACATGGGTTTACATATTAGTGGTGGGTTTAACATATTTTTGCAACGTTGAGCAATGTAGCCAACCAGTGTTGGGGGTAATGCATTACAAGTAACGCAAGTTACGTAATAATATTACTTTTTTCAAGTAACTAGTAAAGTAACGCATTACTTTTGAATTTTTAAATAAGTAACACCAGTTACTTTTTCCGCATTTATTGATTGACAAGTCTCCTGTCGGGAAATTGGGAGTAAACATGATGTTACTGTATTCTAGACTAAATGTGAACATGCATTAATTCATCTCACTCACAAAAAACAGATTCAGTATAAAAACAGTGAAATGCAAACTCAGAATATGACGCATCTACTGCCTACGTTTTCGCTGTGTTCACCCTCATCACACCACAGCTGTTTTCTCCAGCGAAAATTAAGCACATTACCGTATACTTTATAAAATGATCCTGTTGCCATTTTCATTTGAAAATTTAACTTTCAGTTGTTTCTAGTGCATGTGGCAAAGAGGTTTGCACACTTCAGCTAAGGAAAGAGGCTTGTACTAGAAATGCAAACAGTAAAATTTTGTATTTGTACAGTAAACGTGTGTGTGAGATCAGAAAGACTTGTATTTGGCTTATTCAGTAATCAAATTTTATACCTATCTATACAATACAGTGGAATATTGCAATAAGTATAGTATACCACCCCTATTAGTCAAACATTTTTTATTTTATTTATTTATTTATTTAATTTTTGTTATTATACCCTCATTGGGGGCTGAGCCCTTCTAAAATGAAAATCCTAGAATCGCCCCTGTTGAACATTATAAGAATTTGCTTTATTTACCAGCGTTATGTATAAATGTAATAATTTTGTGCTTATTTGTGTTTAACCTAAACTACAAGTAGCGTTAATGTAGACTTACATACCGGTAGCCTATCTAAATATGATTTTATAATTTTATGCTATATTGACCCACCTCGTTTTTTAAATGCAATGGCCAATCAGAGGTGTTTAGGTTAATCAAAATCCATCACCACTCAAAACAGCAGATTGCTAAGTCATCATTTAATTATGACGATGTCTGTGTCCGAAAGCCATACTATCGTACTACTCTTACTATTTCTGCAGTACCCAGTATGTATACTGTGCACAGTACGCAAATTTTCAGTATGTATGGAATACTCGGATTGCTGAAATGCTGGAATGCTGAAATTTTATGTATGCATTTGAAGACACTGCATGGTATATTGTTTCCCATAATGCAATGCGCTCCATGTCAGGTTTCATCTTCAAATGTGTGAGTGAACTGGAGGTGGAGAATAGTAATTATAAATGTAACACATGTGTATGTACGTATATACATAGGTAAACTACAAACTGTTGCTGTGTATCTAAAAACAATATCGTTAGTAGGACAGAAATTGTACTTTATCTCTACGGCACATTTCCTGTCAAGTAAAATGACGTCACCTTTATCTCTATAGCACTTTATACAGTACTGATTGTTTCAAAGATATTAATAATAACATTGCAGAAACATAATACATAAACAAAAAGTATTTCAATTATACAAACAGAATTCAATTTCCCTGTAAAGCAGCACTAAAAAAAAACTGTGTATTTACTCTAAGGACAAATTTCTTGGCAGTGGCTATTTACAGTAACTCCGCCCACCAATGCCAAGATAAATTGGTTGATAATACCAGTTTCATTTAATTGGTAACTTATTCTTCCATTTTCAATTTCTATTTAAATTTTATTTAAAATTTTAATTCAATTTTATTTTTGCAATTTAAATGCATTGTTTTAATTAAAAAAAAAACTAAAAGTTTATAAATAAATTCATTTAATAAGGTTAGAAAAAATGGCATTACAATGATACTCCTGCAAATATCATCTTATACTGTGAATTTTTAAGGTTAATTTTTGTCACTGATCAGAAAGTGCTCTTAAAATGTTAACTAAAAAAAAGTTAAAAGTTGTGTTGATTTAACATCAGATATATTCAGTTGACATATATTTATGTATAATAAATAATATTAATTTCCGTAGTCTTTATTTTCCCTGCAATGTTTACATTTGACAGCAAGATGTCGCTATCGTGTGGTATTTAAAAAAACTGTAACGTAAAAAATATTCTTTCTTTTTTGATGTTGTTGTAACCAAACCAAGACTTAAATATAATAATTTAAACGTATAAACAAATATAAAATTAATATTGCTAAGCTTTTGTAACCACTGACGTCCAAACGTACGTCGTCAGCGTGCCGCGTGATGGCGTCACGAGCAGACGCCTAGGCACGTAACGCGCACGTACGCACGCAACAGAGGAGCACTGCAGGTGACAGCAGCTGTTGTGCGGTGATGATGTAATGTTGCTACGGATGGCGGTGTGTGCCAGGCTCTGTGGAGTGGGTCAGTCGCGGCGGTGCAGGCGGCGGCAGAGGCACAGCCAGGCGGATCAGGACAGCGACTCCGAGATGGATATGGACGAGGAGGAGGAAGAGGAGAGGGTCGTGGGCAAAATAAAAGACGAGCCCGATGGCAGCAGCGTCAGTGTCAGTCGGAGCAGCAGCTGTCATAACAGCTGCGCTGCGGGGCCTAGCGGAGCCGGTGGACTCGCTTCTCGGAACTCGGCCTCGACAGGGCCACCACACCCGCAGTCGCTGCTGGATCTGCCGCCGGAGCTTCTAGTGGAGATCTTCGCGTCTCTGCCCGGCACTGCGCTGCCCAACCTGGCGCTAGTGTGCAAGAAATTCAGGCAGATCCTCAACACGGAAACAATCTGGAGGAGGAGATGTACAGAGGGTAATAATGGGTGCTACACAACACATACAGCGGCCTTCTGATTACACTCGATACAGATATAGTGTGGCACTGACTCAAAAACACTATCAAAACATGTTATTATGCATATATGTATATATATATATATATATATATATATGTGTGTGTGTGTGTGTGTGTGTGAGTGCTTGTTTTTTCATTGTGGGGACCAAATGTCTATGGAAAGTCCCCACAATTCACAAAAACAAACATGCGAGTGTGTGTGTGTTAACACGTCTGTGTATATATTTTGCGTGCTATGTTATTTTATACTCATTTTCGATTTTTTTTTTTTTAATTATAGTATGTTCAAGTCTTACTTTATATACTATTACAGAGTAATTATAGAATATTTTTTGATAAATTTGTATACAGGAAGCCATTTTGTTTTTAACAGAGAAACAGAGTTTTTTTTTTCCTATTTACATAATGATTAAGTTGTGTAAACTCACATGTAATCATTTCTAGAATCACCTGATGCTTACAGAATCAAAATTATATAAATGTTTTTAATGATTGACAGCAACATTAACATACTTACATTTGATTTTTTCATTTTTGTTCTTGGTTAAGTTTAGCTATTAAAGCAGCCTAAGTTTCAGTGCTCTGGGTGATTGATTCATGCATTACAATTTATGCTTGTTGGAAAAAAGTCATATAGAGAAGGACTTAGTAAGCAGGAAAGGATGCAATATTTTGACAAACTAAAGTTAATAGGTGGTAAAGATACGTATGAGCAGTGTTAATTAAGATATTAGCCTAATGTTTCATCTATCTGACCGGAAATGAAAAGAACAAACACTAATGTTGTCAAGATTCCTGCCCTGGAAATCCTGCTTCAGTTTGGCCAACCACAAACGCCTTTTGCTCCTCAGACAGTTTTTTACACTCTTCTGCTTGATCTGATATAACTTTTGGCAGTCTATATTACTCCAAATGTTTTTCCCAGTCTGACCGATTAGTACAACCCAAAACATGATAATAATTGATTATTTTCAGCAGCAATAATCAGCAAAATATGCGAGTTTGGTTTGGTTCAGTGGCATTGTTTACGTTCAGTCCCACCAATATGGCTGATTGAATGACGCATCATGAAAACACTCTATTTTAATTATTCTGGTGTGTAAGTCAAGGAACTGGCCAAAACCTTTGGTGGGAAACACCCGATAGCTTGTTCAGATGTGTTAATGACATTTAAGTGACCCCATGTGGGTGTCGTTTGTCTTATCTCAGGTCTAACAGTGATTACACCACCATCTGTTTATAAGGGATAGTTCACCCAAAAATAAATTCTGACGTTAATTACTCACCCACATGTCTGTAAGCCCGTAAGACCTTTGTTCATCTTCAGAACACAAATTAAGATATATTTGATGAAATCCAAGTTTTGTGACCCTGCATAGACAGCAACCCAACTTGTTTAAGGAACATGTTCAAGAACATGTTCAAGGCCCAGAAAGGTAGTAAGGAAATCATTAAAATAATCCATATGACATCAGTGATTCAACTGTAATGTTATGAAGCTACGGGAATACATTTTGTGTGCAAAGAAAACAAAAAAGCATCTTTTAATAGCCTACGTTTCTCGGCCTTGAACGTGTCAAGTGTGGGTCAGAAGACTCTCGGGTTTCATCAGAAATATCTTAATTTGAGTTCTGAAGATAAACAAAGGTCTTACGGGTTTGAAATGACGTGAGGGTGAGTAATTAATGACACAATTTTCATTTTTGTCTGAACTATCCCTTTAAAAGGACTGCACAGAAACTATTTGCATTCTGTTTTATTCTGAAATGAAAGATAATGAATAGACAAATGTTAGTGGACATGTTTGTGATCCAGATTAGATCTTCTTTAGACTGTGTAGTGCTGGTGCAGGTTGTCATGCGTTTTTCTCTTCTTTCAGAATTCGGAATGAGAGACGACCTGCGGAAGATGGAGATCGTGGGAATGTCGAGCCGAGATCTGTATGTGAAACGTAAGTAAATCTATTGTAACCGCAGAACCTATCTTGTCGGTTCTTATGAATTTAAATAATCAAATACGATACTGACATGGTTGTTTTAAAGGAATAGTTCACCAAAAAATGAAAATTTGCTGCAAATTTATTCACCCTCAGGCTGTCCAACATGTTGACGAGTTTCTTTCTTCACTGAAATAGTTTGGAGAAATGTAGCATTGCATCACTTGCTCACCATTGGATCCTCTGCAGTAGGGCTGGGCGATGAATCAGTAATGATAATTATTGCACAATATAAATTTCCTTGATGAATGATAACAAGAGTTCGATAAATAAATTTTGATATAATGTTTATGCGGCAAAGGCTGAACGAAGGAGCGCTAGTCATTTAAAGCGCGCCACACGGACCGTTTATCCGCTCGGATCAAAGTTCAAACGGTAGCACGGTGCAAACTTACTAGAGCAGATGCGTTCACTCGCTGATGAATCTCGGTCACACGACCACTAAACAGTGCTTTGAGATCCAATGTGAAGTGCTTGAATTCAGTGAAGAACAAAAGTGACTCGGTTTATAGCCAGATGAAACAGTGCTGACAAACAGGAGAAACACTGTGACCAACGATACAGTCAGTAGACTTTTGAATCTACAAATCGCCATCATTTACATAGATTTACTGTAGTAGCCCTACCTGCACAGTGATACTGTGTCATAAATGTGGGTGTTTGTGTCATTTTATTATATTATTAATGTAGACATGTATTAAATGTATTGAAAGAGGAGTATTGGAATATAATAGAATTTTTTTTTTGTGATTAAGCTATAGCATTTATGCATTTATGCTAAATGTATTTAGACTACTTTTTAATACAAATACCTAGAAACCATATTACATTTTTACCATGGTATTAAGGTGCTATATTTGTTATTATCATGATCTAAATGTATGCTACTATGGAATACGAATGGTTAATTTAAAAAAATATATATATATATTTCTCCATATAAAAATGAGGTTGCTAAAATTTATACAGATATTACTGATTTTGATAATGAACATAAATCTACATCTGCATCTTAACTCAATCTACAAAGAGACAAAAAAAGTTATATTATTATTATTAATATTATCAGGCAACACAAAGCTGTTTCTTGATTTACTTATTAAAACATGCAAAATTAAGAAATTATTTTTTTTCTATTAAGATATTTATTTGGTAAAGGAAAAATGACTGAAAAAGGTGTAAAGAATTCAAAAATGTGACGTGTTTGTCATTTTCTGACCATAAAGAATAGTTTAAAACCACAGTTAACCGTCTGGTTTTAACAACTTTCACATTGTAGCAAAAATTTGCCTTTAAACTGAAATAAAAATGTGACATTTATCATGATAATTATTGATATCGACTGATATGAAAAAAAATGATCAAGATCATTTTTTGGCCATAACGCCCAGCCCTGCTCTGCAGTGAATGGGTGCCGTCAGAATGAGAGTCCAAACAGCTGATAAAAACATCACAGTGATCCACAGCAATCCACACCACTCCAGTCCATCAATTAACATTTTGTAAAAAGAAAAGCTGTGTGTTTGTAAGAAACAAATCCATCATTGAGACCTTTTAACATTAAATCATCGCTTTTGTTTTGTTTTGTTTTATTAGTATTAGTGCAAAACATACAACATACAACACAAAACACAAAAACATCAATGGAATGGCAATGACAATAATCAGAAATGACAACCTGAATAATGTTAGTAGTACTGGAGCAGTAGTAGCAAGTATAATAATAAATACAGCAATGGAACAGCAATGATAATAACAGTAATGAAAATAATCAAAAATTACAATCTGAATATTAGTAGTAGTATTTGAATGGTACTAGCAAGTATAATAATAAAAATAATACTAGGAAGAAGAAGAAGAAAAAAAATCATCACTTTTGGTCAAAATATGAGTCCATATTGAAGTGAAAAGTCCATATAATATTATCCTCTCACATCAAAATCTATTTGTTTTGGGCTGTTTTGGACTGTTTTGGCTTGTCAGCAGTGCTTGCATATTTCTCTCCTGATTTAGATGAACCGTCTTTTTCACTGCAGAAAGCAATATTATCAGTACAGGACTTGTATTATAGCCAGTTTGAAGTCTTGATGCATTTGTTTCTTCCAAACATGCCGCTTTTCACTTCACAAGATGTTAACTGATTTGACTGGAGTTTTATCAGCTGTTTGGACTCTCTTTCTGACGGCACCCATTCACTGCAGAGGATTCATCGGTGAGCGACTGATGTAATTCGAAATTTCTGCAAATCTCCAAAAAATTTTGAGGTGAACTATTCCTTTAAAGGAGAAGTCCACTTCCAGAACAACAATTTACAAATAATTTACTCACCCTCTTGTCATCCAAGATTTTCATGTCTTTCTAAAGAAATTCTGTTTTTTGAGGAAAACATGTCAGCATTTTTCTCCATATAATGGACTGATATGGTGCCCCGGGTTTGTACTTTCAAATTGCAGTTTAAATGCGGCTTCAAACGATCTCAAACGCACTTTTAAATGATCCCAGCCGAGGAAGAACGGTCTTATCTATCAATTTAAAATACAATTTAAAAAATTACTTTTTAATGTCAGTGCTCTGCCTGGACTGTTTTGTTTGTTTTTTCGGTTCATGACAGTTAGGGTATGTTGAAAAACTCCCATCTCATGTTCTCCCTCAACTTCAAAATCATCCTATATCGCTGTTTTACCTTTTTTGTTAAAGGTTTTGATCTTCTTTGCATGTTCACTTTGCAAAGTGAGCAGTACTTCTGGGTGGGTACTTCTGGGTGGGTACTTCTGCAGCGATGTAGGATGATTTTGAAATGATTTTTGAAGTTGAGGGAGAAAATACGATTGGAGTTTTTCGACATACCCTAACTGTCTTGAACCAGAATACACAGAGTTCATGGAGAGAAAGGCAAGATGAGCGTTTGAGATTAAAAAGTATTTAAATTGTATTTTTTTTTTAATGAAAATAACCGATCGTTATACTAGATAAGACCCTTCTTTCTTGGCTGGGATCGTTTACAACCGCATTTGGGATCATTTGAAACCGCATTTAAACTGCATTTTGGAAGTTCAAAATCGGGGCACCATATCATATGGAGAAAAATGCTGAAATGTTTTCCTCAAAAAGCATAATTTCTTTACGACTGACGAAAGAAAGACATGAACATCTTGGATGATAAGGGGGTGAGTACATTATATGTGAACCTTTTTTTTTGGAAGTGGACTTCTCCTTTAAGATGACTTTTTTCATGTTATATTATTTCACTTTAATTGTTGAAATGTCATGAAGATTTTCAACAGAAGAATCAGATCTGTTTGTTAATATTGTCGCTCCACCCCATTACATCTCCATGCATTTTATGTTTACTTTAGCTCACTTTATGTTCAGTTACACCCACTTTGTTTGGTGTGTCTTTAGTGAAAGTTTAGTATCGATGTTTGTTTAAACTCAAAATATTTCAGCAGGTGAAAACATGCGTGACTAGTGCTTACAGAGAAAGATTCCTCAGAAGTTACTTTGGCTTTTGTATATATTTCTTCTGATTTAAAAGTGTGGATATGCCACACATAAAATAAATATTATCCTCTGACAGACAAAGTGTAAACGAAACACTTGTCGCTCTCCCCGCCCTGTACGCGTTCATTTTGACTGGCGTATGTGAGTGTGGTTCTCACACTGCCTTGTGGTTCAGCTGTTGTCCTCCTTTGCCTCTCTCTTGTTCCTGTGGCGCACCCACCTGCGTACCTGTCCAGGTGTGAACCCGCAGGTGAAGTCGGGACGCTTTATGAAGCTCCTCCCTGATTATGAGCATATGGACTATCGGGACGTGTACACACACTGTATGTACTGGCCGTGTGTGAAGGCTTTGTGGTGGTGGATCCAAATCACTGCCTGTTAAGCTGCTGGTTGAAGATGCTCTTTGCTACTGACCTTTTGTTCCAGGTTCATTGAGTTAAAGCAGAACTGTCGAACATGGGATCAATCAATACCATGTAATAATATTTATAATAATATAATACAAAATAGTGTTGACTGGTTCCTTTAGTTTGTGAATATAGAGGCAAACCCAGTAACTTAGTTTGTGAAAAAATAAAAAATAGAATAAAACCCATTAAGTTTCACACAATATGCAGAAGCATACCAAAAACAACTGTTTAAATCCAAATGTAAAAGTTTTAATAGCTCAGAGCTAGAAGTTCATCCATCTTCAACAGTAGTCCCACCAAAAAGACATATTTGTATGGAGGTATTAATATAAACCCTTCAGAATCTTCTTACCCCATTGACTTTCACTGTAAATGTTTAACTGTTGGATTTTGATAGTTGAAATGATTTTCTTTTAGGGATTTATGAGTATTGGTTATTTAACTGTACAGCTCATTTCATTCATTTTTACATTTGCATTATCTTTGATGTCATCTAGACCAGACTTAAATGTAATATTCATAACATTAACAATTTAATAGCACTGTTAAATGTAATATTTAACCAATTTTGAAAATAATATCTATTTTTCAGACTGTACATCTCAGTGTTGTGATGTTTAAATGTACTAAATTTAACATTTAATATTATAGAATTATTATATTATAATATATAATATATATAATATAATTATATATTGTAATTATAATTATAATATTAATTATTATAATTATAAAAACGGAATTTTGAAGAAATAGTATAGAAACTTAATTATCAGCCCTAAAATGAACATAATTATTTTAAAAATATTTATTAAATTATTTAAAAAATATTTTATTTATTTTTATTATACTATTTTATAAATTAATTTTAATTTTTATTTTGAGAACTGGAAATATAGTACTTTTAATTAAAATATTTAAGTATTTTATTTTAAAATGTAATTAAAATTAGGTTTTGGTGGTTTTGTTGTTTGTTTGTCAGTTTTATTAGTTTCAGGGTTTTATTCTATTTCTGTTTTTCTTAAGTTTCAGTTTTCATTTTGACAACTGGAACTTGAGTATTTTTAATTAAAATATTGAAGTATTTTATTTTAAAATGTAATTAAAATTAAGTTTTGGTGGTTTTGTTTTGTGCTTTTGTCAGTTGTGTTAGTTTCAGGTTTTTTTCTTTTTCTATTTCTGTTTTGCTTAAGTTTCAGTTTTTATTTTGATAACTGGATTTTTTTAAAATTCAAATATATACGTTTTTCATTTTTAAAAGTAACTAAAATTAGGTTTTGTTTTGTGCTTTTGTCAATTTTATTAGTTTCAGATTTTTTTCTATTTCTATTTTGCTTAAGTATTCAGTTTTCTTTTTGAGAACTGGAAACTCAGTATTTTTAAAATGTTTAATTTCTTTTTTTATGTAATTAATGTTAAGTTTTGGTGGTTTCGTTTTGTGCTTTTGTCAATTTTATTAGTTTCAGATTTTTTTTAGTTTCTGCTTTAGTAATTTTAGTACTTTAACTTATTTATTTTAAATTATTACATTTTATTTATTACTTTTTGGTTATTATTTTTTTATCTAGAAGCTTCTTTTTGTTTCAGCTTCATTTTAATCACTGTAGAATAAAAAAAATAACTTGACTTTCTAAAATGCAACTTTCTGCAGCAGTGTCGCAGATTCTTAACTTATGAACATGGAACATTCCTTAAAGGCTGAATCCCAAGTTGCATCTTTCTACTACGCTATAAAAGTGTTTACTTTACTGGTGATTGAAAAGTACACACTTTTGAGTATGTAGTAAGACACCACTAGTAAGAAAGTGTGTTACTATTACCATCATCCGTATCGTTACATTGCTACATAATCCATTCATCTACCTGAATTCATTACATTATTACTTTTTGTTTTATATATTTACATTCTGTTTTGGCATCACATTCCCTGCTGCTTTTTTATGACGTAAAGCACAAGGATTTGTGTATATTATTAGCCACAAGCATATGTTATTCCACTGGAGAAAAATCAGGAACCTGAACAACTCACTAATGCAAATGATTTAATATGCATAGTATGCAAATTGGGACACAGCCTTGGTTTAGTACAAACTGATATGACAGCAGCACAAGGGCAGCTTCTGCCAAGCACGTGCACGCCTGTGTGTCCTGCATGTGTGTGTGTGATAGATACAGGATGGCAAGGGTGCAGACGATTGCAGCTCTGCTAACATCAGCTGACTGTGAGATGCAGACGAGTTCAAGTGACCAGACGTGGATAAATTTTAGCCCTCTAAGTTGTTGCATGGCTTATAAGTTGCATATACTCACACACTCAACATGCATTCATGAGTTCAAATGATCTCATCCCGTCTAATGTTCTTCTGGATGTTGTGTGCTGCTGTGTGGCATTTTAAAGTCATGTTTTGTGCTTGTTTTTCAGTGTTACATCCTTATAGACACATCTTGGGTCTCTGGCAGCCTGATATCGGGCCCTACGGAGGACTGCTGAATGTGGTGGTAAGATCAACAATGAATGAGAACAAATAGTTCACCCAAAAATGAGTATTACCCCATTATTTACTCAACCTCAAGCCATCCTAAGTGTACAGTTGAGGTCAAAAGTTTTACATGCACCTTGCAGAATCTGCAACCTGTTGTTTTTTCTACCAAAATAAGAGGGCTCATACAAAATGCATGTTATTTGTTATTTAGTGCTGACTATTTAGTTTTCCAGCATATTTTGCATATTTGAACCCTTTCCAGCAGTGACTGTATGATTTTGCGATCCATCTTTTCACACTGAGGATAATTGAGGGACTCAAACGCAGCTATTAAAAAGGTTCAAACATTCACTGATGCTCCAGAAAGAAACATGATGCATTAAGAGCCGGGGGTGAAAACTTTTGAATTTGAAGATCAGGGCAAATTGTACTTATTTTGTCTTCCGGGAAACATGTAAGTATCTTCTGTTGCTTCCGAAGGCCAGTACCAAATGGAAACAAAAATGATATTTCAACCAAATAAGAAAAATTTGGACATCTTCATCCTGTTCAAAAGTTTTCACCCCCAGCTCCTAATGCATCGTGTTTCCTTCTGGAGCATCAGTGAGTGTTTGAACCTTCTGTAATAGTTGCATATGAGTCCCTCAATTGTCCTCAGTGTGGAAAGATGGATCTCAAAATCATACAGTCATTGCTGGAACGGGTTCAGATATGCAAAAGATACTGGAAAACCAAAGAATCTGCAGGACCTAAAGGATTTTTTTCTGAAGAACAGCAGGCTGTTTACCTGTTCAGCACAAACAAGGGACTCATGAACAACTATCACTAAAAAAAAAAACAGTCGTAGATCATCCAGATTTTAATAATTTCAGCTATTTTTGTGGTTTTGTGGACTATATGTAAACATCTTTTATGTGAAATATCTTACTCAGGACAGTGCTAAATAAAAAAATAACATGCATTTTGTATGATCCCTCTTATTTTGTTAAATTTATACACATTTTCACAGATTCTGCAAGGGGTTCCTAAACTTTAGCATGCCACTGTAGCTTTTTTCTAAGCTACATTTTACAATTACTTTCCAAACACTTAAAGAGATGGTTCACCCAAAATTAAAAATTCTGTCATTATTTACTCACCCTCATGTCTTTCCAAACCCATAAGACCTTTGTTCATCTTCAGAACACAAATTAAGATATTTTTGATGAAATTCGAGAGCTTTCTGACCGTTCAAGACCTAGGAAGGTAGTAAGAACATCATTAAAATAGTCCATGTGACATCAGTGGTTCAACTGTAATGTTATGAACCTTTAAAATCTTTTAACTCTTTCTTGCTTTGGTGATTTATTTCAGGTTGACGGGCTGTTCATCATAGGCTGGATGTATTTACCGCCCCATGATCCCCGTGTGGAGGATCCCATGCGTAGACGGCCGCTCTTCCGCATACATATGTGGGAGAAAAACAAAGCTACGGTCGAATGCATGTACGGACACAAGGGCCCTCATAAAGGAGACATTCAGGTAAATGTACCACATTTTTACCACAATGATCCAATTTTTCCATTATATTCCATAAGATAATAACTTTTTTCTTTCCAGACTGTGAAGAAAGATGAATTTTCCACCAAATGCAACCAGACCGATCACCATCGAATGCCTGGAGGAAGGCAAGAGGTAGGAAACTAGACCTGTTTAGGCAGATTTTGAGGTACACTACCAGTCAAAAGTAGATTTTTAATGTTTTTTTTTTTTTTATAAAGAAGTCTATTCTGCTCACCAAGCCTGCGTTTATTTGATCCAAAGTACAGCAAAAACAGTAAAATTCTGAAATATTTTTACTATTTAAAATAACGGTTTTCTATTTGAATATATTTTAAAATGTAATTTATTCCTGTGCTTTCAAAGCTGTATTTTTAGCATCACTACTGCAGTCACATGATCCTTCAGAAATCATTCTAATATTCTGATTTGCTGCTCAAAAAACATGTATTATTATTATTATTATTATGTTGAAAACAGCTGAGTAGAATTTTTTTCAGGTTTCTTTGAATAGAATGTTCAGAAGAACAGCATTTATCTGAAATAGAAATCTATTGTAACATTTTAAATGTCTTTTGATCAATATAAAGCATCCTTGCTAAATAAAAGTATTGATTTCTATTATTTAATTCCCCCCCAAAAAATCCAAACTTTTAAATGGTATAGTGTATAATGTTACAATAATAATAATAATAAAAAAAATAAATGTTCCAGAATGATTTCTGGAGTAATGATGCTGAAAATGTAGTTTGATCACAGGAATAAATTACATTTTAAAATATATTCAAATAGAAATCAGTTATTTTAAATAGTAAAAATATTTCACATTTTTACTGTTTTTGCTGTAGTTTGGATCAAATAAATCCAGGCTTGGTGAGCAGAAGAGACTTCTTTAAAAAACAGAAAGAAATCTTACTGTTCAAAAACTTTTGAATGGTAGTGTATACCGTGGTAAAATGGCTTTTTTGCAGTGGCAGGATGTACAGTGAGCCCCTTGTGTTTGTGTAGGAGTTCAGAACGTGGTTGGAGGAGGAATGGGGAAGAACACTAGAGGACATTTTCCACGAGCACATGCAGGAATTGATTCTCATGAAGTTTATTTACACCAGCCAATATGAGTATGTTACCCAAAATACAGTTTCATTTCCTCAGTTCAGTTTTGCGGTCAGATGGCAGGTGGTGCCAGATGTGTTTGTAACGTGTGGTTTCCTGGTTTCAGTAATTGCCTGACGTACCGGCGGATTTATCTGCCCCCGTGCCTCCCTTCAGACCTCCTGCAGCCGGGCCTCTTCAAAGGGACGTACGGCAGTCACGGCCTGGAGATCATTATGCTGAGCTTCCACGGCTCCAAGGCCAAAGCCACCAAACTTACTGTGAGTCTGAGATCCAAAAATATAGATCGGAGTGCTTTGATTCTCAGGGAAAACACGAGACTGTGCACACCTTTACTATTTGAGGCACAGTTAAGCCCAAATAAACAACTGTATGGTGATGTCTGTCACACTTTCCTGTCAGACAATGGAAATCTTGGGTCAATGACGAGGAAAGATAGTTTGTTTTTAATTTGCTTTTTACTCTAAGCATTGAAACATTTTTAAGTTTCCGGTCCATGAACTACAAATTCGAAATACAGTTCACTAACTGAATAAGCTGTCAGAACGAAATTCATTAATACGAAATGCATGCATTAACAGTGCTTCTTTACACTTTGAGGGCTACAAATGTAATGTTTATGTATTTAAACAATAATAATTGAATTAAATAAAAATGTTTGATGCCTAATTTTCTTTATAAAAAATTCAATAATAAATATTCACCTTTTTTAATGCAATTATTATTATTATTATTATTATTATTCAAATATTATTTTTACTTAAATTAAATTAATTAAAAATTATAATAAATAATAATTAAATTAAATTAAATTAAATATTTCTAGTTATTATATATTTGACAAAATAAAACCAAAAAAATTATATAAAATAAATAAATGTTAACCTTTTTGTTAATATTTAAATATTGTAGTTCATAGTTTAAGTAGTTTGTAAAAATGAAATATTATTAATATTATTATATTGGTAAATATTAGACAAAAGAAGTGATACATTTAAATACATGTAATAAATTATTTGTGAGTATTGAAATACATTTTTGTATGCACAAAATAAAAGTATTTAAAAACATTACATTTTAACTTATTATTATTATTGTTATTATTATTATACATTATTTATTTATGCTTATTATTATTATTACCTTTTAATTTACAATAATACATCATTTTAAAATATGTAGTTATTATTTATATATTTGACAAAATAAAACAAATGAATGTTAAATAAATATTAACATTTCTATTATTATTTTGTAGTTCAAAGTTTAAATAGTTTGTAATAATAACATTATTAATTATATTGTTAAATATTAGACAGAGTAAGAGATTTAAATAGATTTAAAGATCTGATTATTAAAATGAATTATTGCATACACAAATAAATGCATTTAAAAACATTACATGTTAAAATTATATAAATAATAATAATGAGGCATAAGGAATTAATTCATTTAAGTACATGCAATAAATTATTTAATTATTGTATAAAAAATTAGTTTATGTGTTGGTATTATTTATTTATTTATGTTTATTAACATTAGCTTATAACTTAAAATAATACATAATAATTAAAATATGTATAGTTATTTAAGTATTTGACGAAATAAAGCAAACAAATGTTAAAGAATTAAATTAAGTGTTAACATTTGTATAATGTAAAAATTGTGGTTTATAGTTTAAATAGTTTATAATAATAATTATTATTATGTAGTTAAATATTAGACAAAAATAAATACATTTAAGTACATGTAATAAATTATATGTGAAAATTAATACTATTATAATAATATTAATAAATATTATACATTTGTTATTTTTATTATTATTATTGCCTTATAAATTAAAATAATACATAACTAAAAATATTTCTAGTTATTTATATATTTGAACAAATATGTGAAAAGTTAAATAAATTAATATTTTTATTAAAAAATTGTAGTTCATAATGTAGTTCAATAATTGAATAATTTTGTTTAGTGTGTTGATCAGCTCACTTGTTTGTTTTTAGGGTGACCCCAATGTCCCAGCAGGTCAGCTGACGTTAGAAATCGACCTGAACCACCCGGTGCGTCTGCCGGATCTGGAGCACCAGCGCAGCATGGAAGAGCTCTCTCGCCTGGTGCTGGGGGTGCATGAGGAGGCCCAGAGGGGTCCACAGGCCCAGGACGCCCCATCAGAGGCTGCGGAGGCGGACCCCCCTCAGGGGGCGGAGGGCTCAGATTCAGCGCCCCCTGCTGGAGCGGAGGATATGGAGCCGGGAGCTGCTGCCTGTAGTGCTGCACCTGAACCGCAACCGTTTGTGCTGCCTCTGGGAGTCATGGCCCGTAATGAAGTTTACCCGCGCACCTGCAAGATGTGGTGAGTCTGATACTGTACTGCATTGCTGTACTGTACTGTACTGCATATGATTCTTATGAAATCAGCCATACATCAATATATGAATCCAGGTTCATTGAAAGTTTTATTTATTATTAATATTTTTTAATTTAAAGTTTTATTCCAGTATTTATGTTTTTATATTACCTTTGTTCTTTTTATTATTAATAATATATTAATTATACATAATTAATTATTATATATTTATAAAATAGGCAAGTTAATTTAATTTAAATTAGTTAATTAATTTGTTAAGTAACTACATTATGTAGTCTTTTGTTTTATGTTTATTAATATTAAATTTAATTTCTGACAGTTATACATTTATATATTTTTATATAAAAATAATACACAGCAATTAAATTGATTAAAATAATTCATTATTATATTTTAAAATAAAGGAATTTAAGGAAAGGTAGTTCATTTAAATCAATTACCAAATTTAATTTGTTAAATAAGTAATTGTATATTTTTATGTCTATTAATATTAAATATAATTTATGACAATTACATATTTATATATTTTTATACAGAAATAGTTGACAGCAATTAAATAATTACATCAATTCATTTTAATATTTTATAAAATAGGAATAAGTTAATTTAAATAAATTACCTAATTTAATTAATTTAAATTAATTTAATCAATGATGTTGAAATATTATTTATGACAATTATATATTTACATATTTTTATACAGAAATATAGACAGCAATTGAATGAATTAAAACAAATAACTATTATATTTTATTAAATAGGAATTAGTTACTTTAAAAACCAATTACCAAATTTAATTTAAGTAACTAAATCATTTTATAGTCTTTGTTTTATTTCTTTTAATATAAAATATAATTTATGACAATTATACATATACGTTTATACAGAAATAATGGACACCAATTAAATAAATTATAAGCTAGAAATAGGTTATTTAAATCAGTTACCAAATTGAATTTGTTAAACTTAATAAATGTATATAATTTTATACTTTGTTTTATGTCTATTAGTATTAAATATCATAATAAGTAATTAGTATTAAATATCACAATAATATATTTTTATATAGAAATAATAGACAGCAATTAAATGAATTAAAACAAATTAATTAAAACATCAGTTTCATAAAAAATAGGAATAAGTTAATTAAGATCAATTACCAAAATTATATTAAACTAAATAAATGTATATAATTTAATACTTTTTGTTTCATGTATATTAATATTAAATATCATTTATGACAATTATATATTTTATATATTTTTATACAGAAAAAAAAAACAGCAATTAAGTGAATTAAAACAATTCATTACTATATTTTATAAAACAGAAATAAGTTCATTTAAATCTATTACCAAATTGAATTTGTTAAACTAAATAAATGTAGATTTTATGTCTGTTAAAATCTGTTAAAATTAAATTTGTCTATTAATATTAAATATAAATTATGATAATTAGATATTTTTATTTTTTATACAGAAACAATAGTCAGCAATTAAATGAATTAAAACAATTCATTATATATTTGATAAAATAGGAATAAGCTAATTAATGTAAATCAGTTACCAAAATTAATTTGTTAAACTAAATACATTTATGTACTTTTATATTTCTATTTTATGTCTGTTAATATTAAATATAATTAATGGCAATTATATTTCAAGATATTTTAAATAAATGTATTTTTTTTTTTTTGTCCATTAATATAAAATCATTAATGATAATTATATATTAATATATTTTTATACAGAAATAATAGACAGTAATACAATGAATTAAAGCAATTTATTATTATATTTTATAAAATAGGAATAAGCTAATCAATTTAAACCAATTACCAAATTTTATTTCTTAAACTAAATAAATGTATGTATTTTTATTTTTTGTTTCATGTCTATTAATATAAAATGTAATTTATAACAATTATATATTAATTTATTTTTATACAGAATTAATAGACAGCAATTAAATGAAACATGAAAAGTTAAATGAATGAATAATTATTATATATAATATTTTATATATTGTAGACAAAAAATTGTAACATAATATATAATATTAATTCATATTAAAAATGATTTCATCATATTACATATATGGTCATAATGGGATATTATTTTTTAAATATATGTTTAGAATGAAATCTATATAATAGTTAAATATATATATATATATATATATATATATATATATATACACTACCGTTCAAAAGTTTGTGGTCAGTAAGACTTGTAATAGTCTTTAAAGAAGTCTCTTATGCTCATCAAGGCTGCATTTATTTGATTAAAAATATAGAAAAAAAACAGTAATATTGCAAAATGTTTTTACAATAAAAATAATGTTTTTTATTTTAACATACTTTAAAATAGAATTTATTCCTGTGATGAAAAGCTGAATTTTATCAGCTGTTACTCCAGTCTTAAGTGTCACATGATCCTTCAGAAATCATTCTAATATGCGGATTTATTATTAGAATGATCAATGTTGGATAATATCAACAGTTGTGCTGCCAAATATTTTTTGGAACCTGTGATTTTTTTTTTTTTCAGGATTCTTTCATGAATAACAAGTTTAAAAAGTACAGTGTTTATTCAAAATATAAATATTTTATAACAATGTAAATTATTTATTATTAACTTTTAATAAACATTTAATTATTAACTTAATACATCCTTGGTGAATAAAAGTATTAATTTCTTAAAAAAAAAAAAAAAGAAACAATAAAAATGTACTGACCCCAAACTTTTGAACGGTAGTGTATATATATATATATATATATATATATATATATATTAAAAAAATTAAATGCATTTCTTGTAATTGCAAAAAAGTGTCCATTGCAATTGTAACAGATGTAATATATTGTTTTATATATATATATATATATATATATATATAAATAAAAATATTAAATACATTTCTTGTAAATGTTCTTATTTATAACTTTTATAATATGAAAATATATATTTAAAAAAATGTTATAAAATTTTTTTATTCAATTTGTTTTATGATGTTTATATAAAAACAATTTAAACAATTTAAACAATTTTAAATACATTTGTTTAATCATAATCTGGATTTCGTTTTCAGTTTTTATGGAACAGGCCTGATCGCCGGCCACGGCTTCACGAGTCCAGAGCGCACCCCGGGTCTGTTCGTCCTGTTCGACGATGACCGCTTCGGCTTCATTTGGCTGGAGCTCAAGTCCTTCAGCCTGTACAGTCGGCTGACCGACCAGCTGTCCCACGCTCAGGCCCCCAGCATGGAGCGCTTCGAGGCCATGCTCCGCAACATGCAGTCATGGACATCCTGATAGCCAACCTCACACTTCCCTTCCCATCAGGCACATACTCTGGTATTACGCTCTTCACCGTCAGGGACCTCCCTGCACACACACACACAAACGCACTCCAGCTTGCATCCGCACAGGTGTATTTAAGCCCGTACAGTTGTATTATATTAGTCCTTTCTTATCAGCTTTTTAATTAATTTATTTTTATAACCTGGAAATGGCGAGGAAGATGACGTCAATGTGAAAATTCACCCGTATACTCAGCTGAGCGTGCCTCTGATACCTTACCGAGATACTTCAAACTCAAATCCTGTGGTTTCGTGCTTTAGAAATTGTTTTAGAAGCGTTTGTCTTCAATTTGAATTGATTTTATTCATTTCCTTTTTCGTAAAAGGCCACACCATGCTTCCATTTTGCCGCCAACACTCACTGAAAACAAATGACTTCCAGCCGCTTTGTCACTGCAAATGTTGTCAATTTTATCACTTCATAATGCATCCATTAATATGTAAAGCCAAGTTTTATTTAAAGG
This sequence comes from Labeo catla, assembly GCA_012976165.1. Lineage (NCBI taxonomy): Eukaryota > Metazoa > Chordata > Actinopteri > Cypriniformes > Cyprinidae > Labeo > Labeo catla. The sequence continues at coordinate 378,828 of VONZ01000525.1, forward strand.
AATAGTTTGCCCAAATATCCACATTTTCTGAATATTTAAGATGTAAATGAGTTTGTTTCTTCATCAGATTTGGAGAAATTCACCATTACATCACTTGCTCGTGCTCAGCGAAGGATTGCAGTGAATGGGTGCCGTCAGAATGAGAGTCCTAGCAGCTGATGGTTTAAATGGTTAATTGACGAAGTGGAGTGGCGTCGATTATTGTGATGTTTTTATCAGCTGTTTGGACTGTTATTCTGACGGCACCCATTCACCCAATGCTAAATTTCTGATGAATAAACAATCTCATCTACATCTTGGATGGCCTGAGGGTGAGTAAATTTCAGCAAATTTTCATTTTTAGCTCAACTATTCCTTTGATTTATACTTATCATCCTGTCAAATTTCCAAGCGAATAGCTCATTGGTAAGCCGCCAAATTTTACGACCACGACAACTGTCTCGTTTTCACACGATAGTGATTCAATTCATCTAGCTGTGCAGCTCTCCTCCAAGTGCTCTTCCCTACGCAGCGTAGACGTTTATCGGAGACAGAACTACTCCGGCTATACTTTTGTATTTGACTGCAGCATTACTAGCATTTGAAAATTACAAAAAAAGAAATCAGTATAATGTAAAGTGAATATATATGTAAATGCATTGAAGATATTTAAACATTTATCAATATATTTCAGCTTTGTTTTAGGGATGACTGTATATATGATCGATGAACTAATTTAAGTATATGGCCTGTGTTTACAACCTTTGAGTGGTAATTGTTTTAAGTGTAGTATTCTCATAGAATTGGCCGTTTGCGTGGACTGACGTCATACAACTATTGATTTTATTCTATATGAGATGTAATTTCAGCAGTTTACATTGGCTCCTATATAACTGAATCATATTTGTGGAAATGTATACCAAAACTGACAATTTTTAGTTCAATTCCCGAAGTATAATCTCAAATGTCCCAGTTTTTTCTCATTCAGTGTTCTGGTTTAAAAACGTGTTTCTTTTTGACTTCAAGTACACTGTAAAAAACAATTTGTTGAGTCAACTTAAAATAATTTGTAACCCTGTTGCCTTAAAATTTTAAGTTCAGTCAACTCAAAAAAAGTTTATTCAACTTGTAATGTTAAATTATTCTAAGTGACAACTTAGATATTTGAGTTGAATCAACTTCAGATTTTAAATCAGCTGGGTTACTTACCCATCTGTTAAGTTTAGCAAACACAAATATCTAAGTTGTTACTTAGTACAACTTAACGTTTCAAGTTGACTAAACTTTTAGTTGACTAAACTTAAAATTTTAAGGCAGCAGGGTAACAAATTATTGTAAGCTGACTCAACAAATTGTGTTTTTTATTTTTTACAGTGTACTAGTTTCCCTCTAACTTGAAGGAACCGTTCATCTATAAAATGAAAATGCACTCTCTGGCCTTTTAAGATGTAGATGAGTTTGTTTTTTCATCATATTTGGAGAAATGTAGCATTATATCACTTGCTCACCAACGGATCCTCTTCAGTGAATGGGTGCCGTCAGAATGAGAGTTCAAACATCTGGTTTAAAGGTAAACACTTTGATGGATTTGTTTCTTGCAAACACCGATTTCCGCTTTACAAGACGTTAACCTGATGGACGTGAGTGGTGTGGACTCTGACGGCACCCATTCACTGCAGAGGATCCATTGGTGCACAAGTGATATGTTGATACATTTCTCTAAATCTGTTCCCATGAAGAAACAAACTCATCTACATCTTGGATGGTTTGAGAGAGAGTACATTTTTAGCAAATTTTCATTTATGGGTGAACTGCTACTTCAATGACAATTTAGCAAAGCTTTGTGCCTACAGGTTATACATTTCTGTTGTTGCAACTGTTGATATTTTTTTTTTAATGTAGTTATGGCTGTTTACGTTGGCTGTTAATTATTAAAATCATATTTCAAAGCATTCGAAACATATGCAAGTAAAAACTCGAAATTCACCCTATTGATTTTAGTTTCTCGCTTCCCAATGGATAAAGTCAAGTCCCTTTTTTTTTCTCATTTTAACGTCCTGATTCATTGATTCACAGATGTTTTTAGGTTATTTCTCTTTATTATTTATCTATAATGATAATTTAGCAAAGCACTGTGCCTAAAGCTGTAATTTGTGTTGTTCTTTAATTTTCTTATTTTTAATTTTGTAGTTATATTGAAAGTAAAACAAGAGTTGTCAGTAAGTGTGATCATTTTATGTGTAGCAGAAAGCTCCATTACTGAGTCAAGCGTTCGTTATGGGTGCTTACATTTGACGTTAATCTGCTATTTAAAAAAATAAATAAAAACAAATTTGCAATTCGTAGATAAGAATATTGTCAATAGTTGACTTATTGTCGTCCATGTAAATTTGCCAGTTAGAAAATGTCAAAGCGCAAATTCATGACTAGTATGCAACCCGTTGCATTCAAATTCAGGGAGGTTTGCAGCTTTAGCCTTCGTTTGTTCTCAATAAAATGGAGGAAAAACTTGAATGTTGTCAGTCTTTTATTTTTAAGTGCAATACATAAGTTGCTTGGACATTTATTTCAAGAGATCAAACTGTAAGTTTATTATCAAATTCAAACTTTAGCACCAAAATAAACTTAATTCTTATTTGAAGTGCTTTGTGTTTATTTCTGATCAAACACAGTTGTTTTACAGTTCCGAATGCTCTCTTTTCTCTCTGTCTTGACGTATGAGATCTGGAAGCGTCTTGGTCATGAATGTGTAGTGTTTCCCCTTCAGGTTCTTCCCAGCTTTCTGTTTCAGTCCAATGCTGAGATACTCTGTCTCATCCTCATATTCAGGCCAGTGTGTCAGACCCGGACCATTCGGAGACCTGCCAAACCAAAATGAGCTATATTAGAGTACAAAAACAATATATGTTGTTGTTCTACACACACAAGAGGACTGATATTTTACCCGGTCCATGCAAAGTTTCCCCAGTAGGCCATCACAGTCCTGCACAGCTCTTCCTCTTCCTTTGTGAAAGGAGCTAAAAGATTGAACCATTAAATGATGATTCATCAGTCATTTAAAACTCTTTCAGAAACATTCAGTGTCAGTTAGGATGTGTTTGTGATTTTGAGTCTTACCGGTTGCTCTGAGATGGGCTTTAGCGAAGCAGGTGCCCTGGATAAAGAACAGTTCATCGCCATGGTCGACACCAACAAAGCTGGGCCTTTTCCCCTTGACCATACTGGGAGGATGCTGGAACTCGTACAGGTAAACTGGTGCTCCTGAGGCTACAATCACAACAGCAATCCTTGATTTTACAGACTTTTTAAACAAGTGAAAATACGTAAGGTATAATGGGGTAGTTCACACAAAGATAAATATGTCGTCATTTATTCACTCTCAAGTTGTGTGAAACCTGTATGAGTTTTTTCTCTGTTGAACACACACACAAAAAAGAATATTGATAACAGTTGATGAGGGGGAGGGTATGCGGGCTAGGCGCCTTGTCGAAGAGGCCCTGGAGCCTCTAAACATGCCCAAAGTAGGGGGTGTCATTTTACTCTCATGCCCACCAGAGAGTGAGAGTACGTGGTCTTGGCATTGCTCAAAAAAGCCCCTGGAGCTCAGCGTTCTTGGTATGGAAACTCAAGGGGCGTCTTCATACACTCATTACCGCTAGAGGGAAGGTACATTGCTCGAAAAAGCCCCTGGAGCTCAGCTTTCGTAAATAGTGAGAACCACAGTAGGGGGCATCATCTTACTCTCATGTCCATCAAAGTGAGGGTACATGGGCTTGGCATTGCCTCTGAAGCTCAGCATTCATGGTTATAGAAAACCGTTAATTCCCAGAGTAGGAGGTGTCATCTTGCACTAATGCCCGCCAGAATGAGGGTATGTGGACTTGGCATCGCTAGAAAAAGGCCCTTAGAGCTCAGCATTCATGGTTATGGAGAACCTTTAATTCTCAGAATAGAAAGCATCATCTTAATTTCATGCCCGTCAGAGTGAGGGCGTGGGTTTGGCATCACTAGAAAAAGGCCCTTGGAGCTCAGCATTCATGGTTATGGAAAACTGTCAATTCTCAGAGTAGGGGGAGTCATCTTACACTGATGCCTGCCAGAGTAAGGGTTTGTGGGCTTGGCTTCACTCAAAAAAGCCCCGGAAGCTCAGCATTCACGGTTATGGAGAACCATCAGTTCCCAGAGTAGGGTGCATCATTTTACTCTGATACCCGCTAGAGTGAGGGTGCATGGGCTTGGCATCGTCTGGAAAAGCCCCTGGAGCTCGGCTTTCGTACTTATGGAGAACCAGAGTCATCTTCCTCTCATGCTCGCCAGAGCGAGGGTAAATGCTCAAAAAACCCTGGAGCTCAGCATTCATGGTTAAGGAGAATTGTCAATGCCCAGAGTAGGGGGCGTCATATTACTCTCATGCCTGCCAGAGTGAGGGTATGTGGTCCTGGCAATTCTCAAAAAAGCCCTGAAGCTCAGCATTTTCATGGTTATAGAGAACCATAAATTCCTAAAGTAGGGTGCGTCATCTTACTCTGACGCCCACCAGAGCGAGGGTGCATGGGCTTGGCATTGTCTGAAAAAGTCCCTAGAGCTACTCTGGTTCTCATACTTATGGAGAACCAGAATAGGGTGCGTCATCTTACTCTTATGGCCGCTGGAGTGAGGGTACCTGGACCTGGCAATGCTAGAAAAAGCTATTTTCGTGGTTATGGAGATCCGTCAATTCCCAGAGTAGGGAGTGTCATCTTACTCTCAGCTTCACAGGAAACCAGAGAAGGGGGTGCTAACCTACTCCCATGTCCACCAGGGTGAGGATAGGAGGCTGGACATGCCTTAGAAGAGCTCCCAGAGCCACCATTCCATGCCCTCAGAGACCTTTCCTATACCCCTGATGGCAGGTGCATAGAGCTCCATCTAAACCACATCCACACCGCAGCTGCAGGCGAGATCGACCCGGTCGTCAAGGAGGAGGATGAAAATTTGACCCTAGCCTTATCGTATACGCTGAGGCCTAGGAATTTAAAACTCGGATCGATGATAGACCTGGTAGAAATCGCACCCCCCACCCCGCAGTAAACAGCCCCCTGGGGGCAAAAGATACCGTCTTCCGTTAACTGCTTTGTTATCCACGTTCTTTAAAATATTTTCTCTTATTTTCAACAGAAAGAAACCCTTTTCTTCCATACAGCTGCAAAAGTCTAATATGAATAAATTAATTATTGACTACTGCTCACCACTGTGGTATTTTGCCAGTTGGAGGGCAGGGATGTTGAACATCAGGTCACCCATCATCTCTCTATAAATGTCCCGGATTTGAATGGGGTCGCTTGTGTCGCCTAGGTACTCGTTCGCCACCAGATCAATGATCCATCGATCCCTGGGCTAATCACATTCAAGGAAACACAAATGTAAGCTACAGAAGAAAGAAATCCAATGTGCTTCTCATTGAACGATTAATATTAGATAATGTAAGTGTGCATTGTGTTGAGTTATAACTTACATCAGGATATATGAAGGTCATGTCATTTATGGCTTGCTCTTTATCAATCCCATCAATCCATCCTTTACCCGCAAAATACTATGGAGAAATAACATTCAATTTTAGCATCACAATATAAAACCAACTATATGAATATGCTGTAAATGTGTCTGAGATCTTTATAATTGTTTTCTTTGAATTATTCCCAATGACATAACCTGAATTATCTTTTCAATTATATATTTCAATAGACTCAATGAGTTTAAACCTTCAGTTTTGTGGAGTAAAAAGTTTAAAATAAAAACATATTTTTAAATTATTTTAAATAATTTCAGTCTTTAAAATACACAGTTCTTAAGTCAAATATGAAGTAAACTAAAACCTGCATATAAAAATACTATTACCCTCTACTTGCTATACTTACTATACTAATTTTCTAATAAACATTTTCTGTGACTTTGTTTATTCAGATACTAGCCGTTTGGGGTGTGATATTAAATATAATATTAAATGTAATATTTACTCACTGCGGTCAATAAAAAGCCAAACTCATCATTGGTAATTCCTGTGATGAGAGGAACTTTACTGAACTCTTGCTTCTTTACGATCTCCTCCACAGGTTTGGGAAGGAAATAAGAATCCACAACAAGACTGAAGTGCAATATCGCAAACTAGAAACACAGTGGAAACAATATTCACAGTTAATAGCTCCTCATATTAATTACATGAAATATATTTTTATATAAATATATAAACGTTTACTGAGTTTACTTTCTTCCCTGATACAACCAAGAAGATCATTCCTGAGTTTCTTGTCTTTCCTGATGTGATCACAGAGGTCATCCCTGAGTTTCCTTTCTGCTCTGATGTGACCATGGAGGTTGTCCCTGAGTCTCCTATCTCCCCTGATACAAACACACTTGCGCTCCCTGCCTACCCTGATATGGCTCTAGAGGCCAAAGATAACCTCTGTGTGTTGTATGATTCAGTTTTGCCTCATCAGCCATGACGGTGTCCAGTTCCGCTTACATCAGCTTTGCCTGCTCCACCTTGGGAGTCTTTGGTCCCCTCTGCTCTGCTGTGGTGGTCATTTGCTCCACCTTGGAGGTCTTCAGCTCCACCCTCGTGGTCTTCTGCTCCGCCGTGGGGATCTTCAGCTCTGCCTGCTTCACACTGGTGGTCTTCGACTCCAACCCTGGGGGCTTCGGTCCCCTCTGCTCTGCTGTGGTGGTCATTTGCTCCACCTTGGGGGTCTTCAGCTCCATCCTGGGAGGCTTGGTTCCCTCTGCCCTGCTGTAGTGGTCATCTGCTCCACCTTGTAGGTCTTCAGCCCCACCCTCATGGGCTTCTGCTCTGCTGTGGTGGTCTTCAGCTCTGCCTGCTTCACACTGGCGTTCTTGACTTCACCCCTGAGGGCTTCGGTCCTCTCTGCTCTGCTGTGGTGGTCATTTGCTCCACCTTGGAGGTCTTCTGCTCCGACGTGGGGGTCTTCAGCTCTGCCTTGGTAGACTTTTGTTTCACAGTGGGGATCTTCATTCCTGTCTGCTCTGCCCTGGTGGTTGTCTGCTCCGGCATGGAGGTCTTTAGCTCCATCAACCCTGCTGTGGTGGTCTTCAGCTCTGCCTGCTCCACCCTGGTGGTCTTCAGTTCCACCCTGGCTTCCTGTTACGGAGGCTCAGCCCTGGCTTTCTGCTCCGCCCTTGACACCATCGTCTCCAAATCCACTCTCACTCCCGATCAGCTTTAATCTCCAGTTCTGCTTCAGCTCCATGGGGCTGACCTTCCATCTCTCCCCTTGATGCTCTGGGGAGGGATGGAAGGTTAGACCAATGGCTCTGTTATGATCCTTGTCATGTTCCCCTGTCTTGTTCTAGGACTTTAATGTTGAAATGTTTTCTGTGTTCCTTTGTTCTTGTGTTTAGTTCTCATTCCTTTGCGTACTTGTTTGTCTCCTTGGTTCTTCTTGTTGGTAGCTTGTTTTCCTTTGCCCTGTTTTTCCTGTGTTGTTGTTTCACGTTTATGCCTTGAATTACCTCTTGTTCTAATAAATCTACACTGCTAACATTTGGACCCTGCCTCTCCTCTTCTGTTCCTCACCCATTATAAGCACACATTTAAATTATACTATCTTTTGATTTAAAACCATTTTTCTGAACGGCTTCTTTTTATGGAAAATTTCACACCTGATTGGAACATTCCAGAACTTCCTCCTCAGACCAGCGCATGATGCAGTCAACGATCTCAGATGAGCTGCTGCTGTCACATTTACATAATTTGGCTGCATTCTGAAATGACAATCAACACAATTTATTTAATAGTAGTAGTATTTAATATAATTTATTTAAATAACAGAAGGACGAAAATATAAGAAGAATATTAAATAGTACCTGAGCCCTCAGTAAAGAATTACCCATCACAAAACCATCCCAAAATGCAGTCCCACTTTCTGCAATGGCACGATGAAACAGACCAGAAGCCAATGGCGAAAGGATCTTGAAGATACAATGACACCAAAAGTGACTCGATCACTCTAAACTGGTTGAATTATGGTTTCAACAGCTACTATGTTATAAATAAAGACTCATACCAGCGTGGATACACTCATTCCTCCAGCAGACTCTCCAAAGATAGTCACAGATCCAGGATCTCCACCGAAGCTATGGATATTCTCCCGAATCCACTGAAGAGCAGCAACCTGATCCAGGAAACCATAGTTTCCTGGCGCATGTTCATCTCCCGTGCTACAAAAAGAAAAAGAATCTTTAATCTCAATCTGTAATTAACTACAGAAATTAACAACAGGGTTTAAATCATGCATACAAGTGATGTCAGTACTACATGCTGATCAGACTGGTTTTGTTTTGATGATTAAGGGTAACTGCAGATGTGAAATAATTTATGGCACCTACCTAAAGAATCCCAGCAGACCCAGTCTGTACTGAATCAGCACCACAACCACATCCTGATATGCTGACAGAACAGAGCCGTCGTACACCGAAGCGGAACCAAGAACAAGTCCTCCACCATGAATCCAAACCATCACCTAGAAAACACAAGGAAACCTTCTCAAACTGTTTCAATAAGGACACTCACAGAAGTTGTTGATGAACTTACTGGTAGCTTTGCCTCTTCACCAGGTTTGACTGGAGTGTAGATGTTGAGATACAAGCAGTCTTCTGATACCTCGGGAATGTCCACATCCATAGCGAGAAACTCAAATTCAACCACACTAACTTGCCTGTCCTGGAGGCACCTTATGAAACCACAGCACCATTAGATCAGGGAAATGTCTAAGCAAGTTTGAACTAAAATAGGGCTGTGTGAAATCTTACATGGGTGGCTGTTTGGTCGCATCTCTCACTCCGTCCCATTTCTCTACGGGCTGGGGCCGAGCTAGTCTCAGGGGGCCCACAGGGGGCTTGGCAAACGGTACGCCTAAATAGCTGTTGACAATTGTGTCCTTGCCCTTAACAGTCAGGAAGGCACCTCTCAGAGATCCTAATTTGGTGTGTACTACAGGTCCTGTTAGAAAGGAATGAGTAACAATTCTTAGTTTCATGCAAGGAGTCTTAATGAAACAATGCTGATTCTCTTAACTTGCCTTCCTTTCTCTCTTTTATTATCTGAGGAAGGGTTTGAGTCATAAAAGTGAAGTGTTTTCCCTTCAAGTCTTTCCCAGGTTTTTGTTGCAGCCCAATGCCGAGATACTCAGCCTCAGCTCCATATTTAGGCCACTTTGTGAGGCCCGGACCATTCGGAGACCTGACGTCAGGAAAAATGTTTTTAAAATATAGTTATGAACGCATTTGCTGAATTCTTGGAAATGTACTCTTTGTATTCATGTTGGTTTCATATGGATTGGAAAACCTTTATACCATTTTTAAAAAAAATTGCAATCGAATGACTAAATGACCACATGAACATGTCATGTAGTGTAACTGTCAAGCAAAATGTAATCTTACTTAAACCTGAATGCATGTGAGATCTTAAGTTTAAAATATATTTTTAATACGTTATTAAATATTACGTGAAAACCCTATACATTATTAATTTATAAATGTCATGACTTTTTCAGATAGTCGCACCACATGACATTTCACACTCTTTGTCAAATGATCTGATGTTTTAAGAGATTTATTGATTTTGACACACAATCATAAGGGTCTGCAGTGATTCTCTCTATATGATATCACTTCCTGTTTTTTTTTTCCCCTGCTTGTTGGTCGCACCACATGATTTGATTAAGCCGACAAGAGTTTTCAAATGATTATGTTTTAACAAAAGTGCTTCACTGCTTATTTCATTTTCTAAGAAATAATCCTCAAATTTTACACCAAAATACTTCATTACTTTTTAATTTTAAGAATTTCATCCTTTTAGTGAGACTTTTTTTTCATCATGATGTCAGGACAGTTGTATCACCTTAACATTTTTGACTTTATCACCCAAAAAATATCAACTGGACAACTTTCTGGTAAGCATCACTTACCCAGTACGAGCAAAGTTTCCCCAGTAAGCCATGACAGTTTTACAGAGTTCATTCTCTTCTTCTAATAGTTCACCTGAATTAAAACAGGGAGAAAAAATGTCAAACACAAAACCTAAAAGAGACAGCACCATTAGATTGTGTACTTCTCAAACACTAAACCCATTTGTATTGTTTCCTAATATTATTCAGAGCATACCTTCCAGCTTTAAATGTCCATTTGCAAAGCAAGAACCAAAAACAAATGCAATTTCATCTGTATGGTCACTTCCAGCAAAACTGGGTCTTTTCTTTTGAAGTATGCTGGGAGTATGCTGGAATTCATACACATATACTGGTGCACCGGTATCTATTAAGGGACAAAATTGATAATTATCTTTCACTGAATCAGCCTTCTGCAAAATAAAGAGTCACATTTCTACAAACTCTCACCTCTGTGGTAATTTGCCAGTTTACGAACTGGGATGTTAAATATAAAGTCTCCTAACATCTCTCGAAAACCATCTCTGATTTTGATCCTGTCAGGAGATGCACCCAGATACTCATTTAAAACAAGCTCAGCAACTGACTCATCTCGAAGCTAAAGTAGAGAGAAATAGACCAGAAATATTAAACCTTTAATATCTTATGCAAACAAAAATATCAAATTGAAGATAAAAGTATTCTCTCTTACAGCTGGATTAAACATGGTCAAAATTGGCATGATCTGCTCCATATCCATCCCATCTGTCCATCCTGGAGGTGAAAAGAACTATGGAAAAACATTTGCTAAATAGGAATACAGTAAAATTCTGACTGAAGTTCTAATGTTTGGAAAACCACATGTAATATATTTTTAGAAATGTAAAAGTGAAAAAAGTGTTTACGTCAGTCATAATATAACCCCACTCATCATCAGTGATTCCGGTGATCAGAGGCACTTTGTTAAACTCTTGGGATTCAAGAAGCTCTGCTGCAGGTTTGGAAAGGAACCGGCCATCCATTGTCACTCCAAAACGAAGCATTGGATGCTCCTGTATTAAAGGGCAAGCATATGAAAACACACCTTTTAATACATAGGAGGACTGTTTGCATATATTTGTAACAGGTTGATTTGAATGTTCACATAGACTCCATGACACAATCCAGTATGTGGACACACCATAGTGATCTTCAATATGTCGTCTTCTGTCAGCTGCATCACACAGTCAACAATTTTCTTGGTGCTGGAAATATCACAGCCAGATAAATTTCCTACAGCCTAAAGAGAAAAATGTTATTTACATTGAATGTATTTAAATTTTATTATAGAATACAGGTTTCTTAAGAAAAGACCAGGTGTAATTAACCTGAGCTATTGGCAGAGGGTTGGGATTCGGTATCCCATCCATTGCTGCTGTACCACTTTCTGCAATAGCATGATGGAAGAGGTTTGCTGATAATGGAGAAAGAACCTATGAAAAAAAAAGTTCTTGGATCAATGATGCTTGTTTCTTGTCTGAAAAATACTTAAGCATAATCATGTCAAAGAAGCCAAAATTACAGAAAATATTTTTTATTTAAATTCCTACATGTAAAGACACACTGATGCCTCCAGCAGACTCTCCAAAGATGGTCACTAATCCAGGATCTCCACCAAAGCTGTGGATGTTCTCCTGAACCCACTGAAGAGCTGCAACCTGATCCAGAAGACCATAGTTTCCTGGCGCATGTTCATCTCCCGTGCTAAAGTGCAGAAGATCATCATACAACTTCATCAAAGACCATAGACCTCAACACAACTGCATAAATCACTAATCAGAGATTCTTTATGGCCATTAAAACAGACTACATGTAAGTTTAAAGTCTAAAGAGACATGGCCTGGTGAATAGGAACCAAATCTAAACCTTAATAATGTTTGATATGTCATTGTTTACTGTTACTCTAATACCTGGAAGGGGTTACAAAGAGAAAAAAGGTAAATATTTGGAATTATTACAATTGATTTATTGAATAAATGAACTATTTGAGATTTTGTTGGATCTTTATGTTGGTAACAATTATTTTTACCTGAAAAATCCAAGCAGACCAAGCCTGTATTGAATCAGGACTACAACTACATCCTGATAGGCAGCCAAAACATGTCCATCAAAAATGGAAGCTGAGCATAGATAAAAACCTCCGCCATGAATCCAAACCATAACCTGTTGAACCATTACAAAACATCATTTAAAAACACTTAGACATATATACATGAAAATAAAGTTCATCCAAATCAGTCACACGTACAGGCAACTTGTCGTTTGCTCCAGGTTTAGAAGGTGTGTAGACGTTCAGGTAAAGACAGTCCTCTGATGAGTCAGGAACCTCTACATTCAGAGACGTATTAGCTACCAAGTCTTTAACTAACTGCTTGTCCTGCAGACACCTGGGAAAAACAAAAAGGAACCATGTAAAAACTGGGTGTTGAAGCAAAACACTCTGGTTACTAACAAAACCTCGGTTAGATAAGAAAGACGACTGTTGCATTGGAAGACATATTAGGAAACTAATATGTCTTGGGCCCTCACTAGGAAGAGCCAAAAGGGTGATAATTTGTGCTCTGAATGGAGTGGAAAGCACCTAGACGTGTCTTGATTTGAGGACAACTCTACAGTCGTTAGGCCCAAACTCAAGGCACGAAGCACTGACTGACAGTGCTTGTAAGTCACCCACTAGCTTGACCGATGCTAATGCCAGACGTAGCACAGTCTGAAGCCTCAGGGGCTATAAGTCTGCCGACTGGAGCAGCTCAAAGAAAGGCCTTCGTAAGGCCCTAAGGATTTTGGATAAGTCCCATGTTGGCACAGTGTGAGGACAAAGTGGATTCAGCCTCCAAGCTCCCCTCAAGAACTTAACGACCAGGTTGATTTTGCCGACTGTCCCCAAACAGACCACATGCTGGCTGGGAAACAGAGAGCTCTTGGCTAAATTGATTTTCAACTTAAGACACTCCAGGTGGCTGAGCAGCAGCAACCAGTGAGTGAGAAGTTCCTGCTCTGATCTGGCTAGCACAAGCCAGTTGTTAAGGTAGTTCATAATGCGCATTCTGATCTGTCTCAGAGGGAAAAAAGCTGCTTCCATGCACTTTGTAAAAGTGCACAGGGCCAGAGACAGTCCGAAAGGCAGGACTGTGTATTAATAAGCCACCCCCTCAAACGGTATGTGATGAGGGGCTATCTGGATGTGAAGATAAACATCTTTCAGATCCACCGAAAAAAAACAGTTCCCAGGGGACCTGTTTCAAAGTCAACATCCTGAATGGCCAGTGTGCGGTTCAGGTATCTGAGGTCAAAATTGGAGGTGAACTGACACTCGTGGCAGTGAGACCACGAGACACTAACACTCGTGGTAATGAGAAGTGCTCTTTTGAGTATGTGGGTTCGCTATCACAGCAGTAGCTTGCTTCAGCACATGCTGAGTGAGAAAGAACAGGAGGCTCCATTGCCCAGAGCTATGCAGGGGATTAAGAGTGAGTGTGAGACTTCTTTAAGGGTAGTCTGTGGCCCTCTCCAAGGGCACTGCTGAAGTCCAGGCTCAGACTTAGCCTGGGGCTGAACCAGAGGCGCAGTTCCTTGAAGACATCAGAACTGTGCTGCATGGGCCTTCAATCCCAAGACCGACAGAGAGCAGAGATGCACAGCGACCGGGGAGAAGCCTGCCATAAACTCTCTCTTCAGTGCCATCAAGTGGTGAGAATGGAAGAATTGGAGGAATGAACTCGTGCTGAGTAGGTGGCTCGCATCCTGCAGGAGGAACCTGTGCTGGCGTAAGTTGAGTCCCGTTGCCCTGCTGTTTCTTCCTCCTAGGTTCCTGGAGAGAAGAAACAGGAGAACAGACCGGGGAAGACCACCTTCATGAAAGAAGATCACTCAGTTCCAGTGAGTACTGCCCAGGCAAGCGACACATTCACTTTGCCCGTCTGAGTCATGCAAGGGTTCCCTGCATGAGCCACACTCACAACATGACATTTAAAGCAACGTCCCAAGGAAATTTTATCTTTTCAGTCCCCAGATAGCTGCAGGGAAAACGCTTGCTAAGAGGCGATCTTCCACTGCCGGAGTTCTTCTACAGCGAGCAGCAGGCTTTGAGCTTCTTGTTTCTTCTTCAGAGTCCAGTGAGGAGATGATCTTTACGTTGACGGAAATAAATTCTCTTGAATTTATTTGAGAGAAATAAAGAGAAATAAATTCTCTTGAATTTATTTGTGCAGATGCACAAACGTGAACAAATCAGGCTTCAGTATTCATAGTAAACAAGAACTACAGGTGCATTTGTTTGCTTTATTCTCACATGAACGGCTGCTTTGTAGCGTCTCTCACTCCGGTCCATTTCTCTGCAGGCTGCGGAGGAGAAAATCTCAGTGGGCCCACGGGTGGCTTGGCAAACGGAATGCCCAGGTAGGAATGGACGACTGTGTCTTTTCCCTTCGCTTTCACATATTCACCTTTCAGGGCACCAAACTTGGTTTGGAGGACAGGTCCTGTGTAATTTGTAAAAATAGAGAGTTTAAAGTCATTTTTATATTCACAGTGTGATTCGCTATTCATTTTAAGTTAAACCGGCATAGAAATATAAAAAAGCAGTTGATTTCAAATTTCAGAGTAGACTTTGAATATTTAAATTTTATGACAAGTCACATGCTTAAAACAATATTATGTAATATTAGAATTTAATATATGCTATATCTGCTATACATTTTTATATTATCTAATTTGTATTCATTTTTTAATATGTATTTCATTTTATTTTTATTTACATGTGCTATAGATAATATTTTGTCCATTATTTTATACTGTCATACTTTATGTATTTTATACTACGTATTTATTTATTTTATTTACTTTAATTTACAAATGCTATAGGCTACAAACTATACCTTTTTTTATTGCCCTGTTTATACTAAGTGCTTCAGATTTTTTATTTATTTTGTATTTATTTTATTTTAATTTTCATATTCTATACATGCTATAGTTAATCTTAACCTATTTTATCATTATTATATAAATTTAGTATTATTTAAATTATATATTTACAATGCTATAGTTTATCTGAAACGTTTTTGTATGACGTTTTACACTAACTGCTTTATTTTATTTTGTTGTATTCAGCTTGTTTAATAATTGTATACATGCATTATAACCTCGTATAGCCTATTTTATTTATGCATAGCCTATACATAAAGACTTTGATCAAGCTTAATCGATTATTTATCACATACACGCCCTTATCACATACACGCCCATTCCCGTTTACCTACTCATATACCCGCGTTCTGACAGTTTATTCAATCTGCGCATATTTTATGCATTATCTTATGTATGTTAAAACGCGTGAAAAAAACAAAAAAACAAATGCTTCGAATCTCAAATAAAGTAAATGCAGTTTTCCTGCGTTCATAAGAAACTTGTTTTTGAGAGTTAGCACACTGTTATGCAACTAAACGCTCTCATTACGAGACATTAACATGGCTTACCGTCCTCTGCTTTCACCGTGTTTTGTAGACTCAGCTGGATCAGGATGCAGAGTGAAATCACGACAGAGCCTCTCATCGTCATGCCGTGTTCAGTCCCGCAGCAGAATGAGCGTTCAGATCACTCCCGTCAACACAACTGCGTAATCTGGCCACACTTTGAACCTTGCTATGGGAACTGTGGTTGCCAGATTCTTAAAATCCCTGTTGAAAACTAAACTGTTAATTTGCTCGAGGTTAACCAAATACAGTGCAATAGCCAAATATCAGTTAAAACGTTGTCGAACGCGGGCAGGAACGTTTAATTGAAACGTGAGGGTGAGTACATTTCAGCTATATTGCTTTTTGCCTCAGTTTCTCACTTCCCAATGGATAAAATCAAGTTCTGCCCTATTTTTTCTCATTCAGTGTCCTGATTTATTGATTCACAGATCCTTTTAGGTTTAAGTCTAAGTTTCTCTCCATTATTTATCTATAATGATAATTTAGCAAAGCACTATGCCTAAAACTGTCGTCATCTGTGTTGTCCTTAAATTTCCTTCAGTTTCCTGCTTTCCTGTGGTTTGCAGCTTTAGTTTCATTTTTGCTCAATAAAATGGATGAAAAACTTGAATGTTGTCCATCTTTTATTTTTAGGTGCAAAACATTAGTTGCTTGGACATTCACTTGTCATATAATCAGATTGTACATTTTCTATCAAATTCAAACTTTAGCACCATTTTGAGTTTATATCTCACAATTCTGACTTTATTTATCGCACTTGTGAGTTTATACCATTTAATAAAAAAAAAAGTCAGATTTGTGAGTTTATATGATGCATTTGTGAGAAAAAAAATAGCTCACAATTCTCACGTTATTTCTAGCAATTGTGAGTTTATAGCTCGCAATTCTGACTTTATAAAACGCAATTACAAGTGAAGTCATAATTGTGAGATAAAAACTTGCAATTCTGAGAACATATCAGTCTTTTTGACCCCTCAAAACTGGACTTTGTAACGTGCAATTGCAAATTTAAAATCTCACAATTCTGAGAAAAAAGTCAAAATTGCATGAAAAAAAGTCAGAATTGTGAGATACAAATTCACATTTGTGAGAAAAAAAGTCAGAATTGTCAGTTTATATCTTGCAATTCTGTCTTTTTCACAAATGAAAAACTGAAAAAAATGTAAAAATCATAAGTTTATATCATGCATATCATATTATGAAAAAAGTCAGAATTCTGAGTTTATATCATGCAATTCTAATAAAAAAATAAAAAATTTTATATCACGCAATTATGAGAAAAAAGTCAGAATTCTGAGTTTATATAATACAGTTATTCTCATAATATCCTCATATCTTCAGTCAGAATTGTTTATATCATGCAATTCTAAAAAAGTAAAAATTGTTTTTTATCACTCAATTATGAGACATTATGAGAAAGTTTATGTAACGTAAATTATGAGAAAAGTCAGAATTGTGAGTTTATATCATGCATTTCTGCAAAAAAGTCAGAAGATTGAAAAAAAGTCCAAATTATGAGATAAAAAGTCACAGTAACCTTTTTTTATTTTTTTAATCAGTGGCAGAAACGGGTACCATAGCAACTGCACCAAACTGCATATTTCTGAAAAGAAGTTTGCATTTTATTACACATATAATGTTTCCTAAACATATAATGTTAAACATATAATGTGTTTCCTTCACAGGTTTGCGTTTGCCATCTACAAGAATCTTCCCTCCAGAGCTTCAGTGCTTCCTGCAGGTCCAGGTGTGACGGCTGAACCCAAACCCCCAGAGATAGACGTGTCTGCACTTCTTTTGCACGTTAAAATCACTTTTCACCCAATTTCTTGTTACTGTCACTGTTTTTTGTTTTGTTGATCTACCTACACCCGTATGATCATGTATGCACAATTCTTTATGCTTTTACTTAGTCATTCACTCACAGTCAGATCACGGTTTCAGTTTAAGATTGTTGAAATATAAAGTAAAATCATGTAAATATACCTCATTTTTCTACTTTTCTGTCAGATATTTGGACCAACTGTTAATGAAAATTCAGTCAGAATAAACTCAAGTTAGTAATACAGTGTGAAACTGTGTCATTGTTTTCTTTCAACACATCCTCATGTTAATAAAATACACTCTGAGCACATCTCTGCATTCTTAAAATGGAAATAACAGAGGAGACTTGTGTATTGTGGAAGAATCAGTCTTTATTCAGAAATATTGTCACATTGTTCATTTTTATTTGTTTGTTTCATTGCTACAGTATGATAATAGATACGGCGCTGCGATGAAGCGGGATCACGGCTGTAGACCGGAGCTGGACCTGTACTGAAACAATGAGGCTCTTAGGCTGTGATTCATTGTGTTCATTAAAATAACCAGATCAGAAGAGTCATTTGCTCGTGAATCAGACACTGCTTGTGCTGTATATGTTATTACGCTATAATGAGTTTAAGTTATTATGCTTAACTAACTTCATTAAGTAAAGGATTCATCAGACTGTTTTAAACTCCCAAGTTTGTGAGTTTTTTTAAAATGATTCATTAAAATAACCAAATCATAAGAGTCATTTGTGCACGATTCGGACTGCGCTGACTGATCTGCATGTTTCTGAATCCCTTTAAAGAAGTAGTTCATAACAGTCATTTGCTTGTGAATCCAACACTGGTTATGTTATTTCGTTATACTGAGGTTAAGTTATTGTGATTAACTACTTGGTTGTAACTCCTACATTTTTTGAACGATTTAATAACTGGATCCACTTATTTGCTAGCGAATTAAACTACTATCACAAAACAATATAAAGGCACGTTTTCTTGCCGTTACTTCATAGTACAGTCTTTTATCTCAGTACATTCAATTTAGACTGCATTCACGACACGTTAAATATGATTTCTATTGCCGTGTTACTGTATATTGGAATAAGTATCACCGGTTGTGAACGGGTCTTAACAGATGCACCTTAAAGACGCGGATAGTGACAGAAACTTCAAGGCAGTATTATAGTGCCTTAAACCCCCAGTGAGCAAGCCAAAGGTGACAGTGGCAAGGAAAAACTCCCTACAAAATTAAATATAGGAAGAAACCTTGGGAGGAACCAAGACTCATCTGGGGGGACCCATCCTCCTCTGGCCGGCACATATAAAAATACTGCCTATTTTACCTGTATTTCACAGGACTTACCTGTACTCTACAACACTTACCTTTAGTCTACAAGTCTTACCTGTACTCTTCTACCCCCCTAACAACTGTCCTGAATGCACCTGTATGTTGGCCATGGTATTGAGATGGTCCTGTGGTGGTCTGTGGCTGTGTGTGCTGAACTAAAGGCTGATTGGGTTTTACCTGCGTACTGAGGGGTACCTGTGGCCGCGGCTTGAGGGTGCCTGGACTGACGCCGAAGAGCTGAGGGGTGCCTGTACTGCGACCACAGCACTGAGGGACGTCTGGGTTGTGTCTCTTGTACTGTGTTTTCTAGCAGTGGCTCAAGGACAGCACTACATTACCAGCAGCCATTCAACTACAACCACATCAACTTACTACACTGATTTTACATTGTTGAGGCAAAGTTTGGCTATTAACATTAACAATAAAATGTAGAAAGTATGTGCATTATGCAACATTATGTGCATTTATAGCCATTTTTCCTTAACTGGTAAACGGCATATACTTCTGGTTAGTAAAAAAGTTAGTGTGCTGTTTGAGAGAAGAGTACATAGAACATGTATAGAACGTCATTTGGGACAAATTTTACTTCATGTCCATTATAAAATGTATTGTAAATTAAAATGTACATATTGCTTTTTGCCTAGTATATAGTAGGGAAGTAGCCGTTTTCAGACGGCGGTAATGAAAGGGACCTCAGGGAGCTTTGGCCATGACAGGGGAGACCTCAAGCGGCATCGGCCGTCACAGGGACCTCAGGGAGCGTTGGCTAAGACAGGGACTTCAGGGAGGCAATAACCCTGACAGGAAGTTCAGCAAGCAGCAGCCGTAAAGTGACGACCATCACAGGTATCTCAGAGGCCATGGCCAAGTCAGGTACCTCAGGGACGAACCTAAAGCCTCTAATATGACTAATGGCCTTATACTGAGAAAGCTATCAGTCAGTGCTCGCCAAATTTTGTCCTGCAGACCCCCACCACTGCACATTATGTGTGTCTCTGTTATTGAAATATCAATTCAGATCTCACAGTGTCTACAAATGACCTGATGAGATGAATCATTGTGTAAGTTGAGAGACAAAAATGTGTAGTGGTGGGGGCTCCAGGACAGGCTTGGGGAGCACTGTTGTAGGTATGTGCTATATAACACTTACCTTTGCTATATTACTCTTACTCATACTCTACACCTTTTACTTGAAGTTACAGAAGTCCTGTCGATCATCATTACGAGCAGCTGTCATTGCGTCGTCCCAGTGTCAATTCTTCTGCATCCCTTCACCTCCTTGTTTCCTCCTGTATTTCTGTTTTTCTTCCTCTATGCAGTACCACAATGTGGTGATTGAACTCAGAGCTCAAGCTGAGCCTTGAGTTCGAGGCCTGAGCCTCCACTGACAACAACAAGCCAAGTTTGTTTGCCATTATCCATCAGGACTGGATGGGCAGGCAAACTTGTGAATAGTATTTTTCTATCCTTTAGTGCAGTTGTTTTCAGTTTTGATCCAGTTTTGATCGGTTAAAAGTGAAAGTTGCAGCCCTCAACTGATGTTGATGTTGTCATGTTGTGTTTTGGTCTGAGGCGCCACCGTCCAGCTATCCACCAATCACGAAATCAGTAGAGTTTTCGTCATCCGGGTTGCCAGCTCTGCTCTAGTTACAGCTGCAGCTACGAACGTGTCGGATAAAACATGTATAAAGTTACGAAACCTAAAAGACCTCGTTATGAATCCGAAGTACGTTGTGACAAAGTCTGAAATAAAACAAGGATTTGTATAGGAGAGGCCTTTGACAGATGGAGACGGCTGAAAACGGAGAAGAATTTTAAGACAGATGCCAACGTTGCTAAATTTCCACGGTCGCCCGTGCTAAATGCGTTCATAAAAAGCTTTATATCGCACCACTAGCACGGTATGAAAACAATCTATGTTCCAACTGAAATGTGGTATTACAGTACATCTTTACGAAATATTTGGCTAATCGCCTTTAGTAAATTTTTGCGACACATAATTACTTCGCAAAACATCTCTCGTGAAGCATAAACATAAGTAACAGAAGAAAAAAAAACTTATTGTGTAGGACTCGTCACTTGCCATTGGAAGCTCCTTGTAGCAGCCTACGTTCCTGCGGAATCCTGCAGCTTAGCTGGCAACCTGGAGTCAGGGGGGAGGGGGAGGGGATACGCCGTTCTACAGTATTTTGAAAGTGATTGCAGTACCAGTTTTGGCCACAATCCTACATACGGTTCCTTTAAGAACAGGTACTTTTTTGTGCCCATTTTGTCAACAGGATGGTAAATAACACAAAATATTTGCTCAAAAACATATATATGCTGTTAATGTTCCTCACCTCACAAAATAAAACAAAAGTATGCCAAATATTTAACACTGCTGTCAAATTATTATTTAAAATGACTTGTCTAACAGGGTGGAATGAAGCATAACAGGATGGAACAGCAGTGTTAACAGGTTCTAACAGAGCTTTCTGTCGTTGTCCTGCATGGTTTGCCATCTGTAATGTGTGGAACTGCACCTATATAATATTGCTTCAAAACAATACAAAAATAAATTATATAGAAAGAGAGAGAGAGAGAGAGAGAGAAAGAGAGAGAGGATTACACAGACCTAACAGGGTGGAAAATTGTGAGTTAAATTAGCTGTAGCTCTTTGAGTGCTTAACATTTAATTCCCTAAGCTTCTACAGATGAACATAACTTTTATGACTATGCCTAACAGGGTGGAACTTTAAGAGTGTGACATGCAGGATAACATTTAAAAAACAAACAAACAAAAAAAAAAAAGGTAGGAGTGATCGTTGACATTTACCTCATTTTGTACAGTTGAATTCCAAAGGGAAAAATAAACAATATCACTTCCTGAAAATGAAATTTCTCAGTGGAATTATAGTCTGTTTTGGAAGGCGAGAAAGTGCTATACTAACAGGGTGGAAGATGACTTTAGGAACACGAAAAAGAAGGAAAATGTAAAAACAATAACTATAGTTTCCCATGATTAATATATATGATTAGATGCAGTTTAGTCCATAACATAACTGAAAAATATTTTGAGGTTTTTATCATTTCATGGTTTATATTTTTTGTGGAAGTTGATTACTTTGCATGATAAAATTTAATGCCTGTATCAATAAAAAGGTGTGTAAAATACAAAATAGTATTTTTTTTATGTCTGTCATCTCTGTTTAAGTGATAAAAAAGACCAAAATATATAATTTAAGCCATATTCTTTCTTATTCTTATTCATATGTGACTCATTTTAGAGAAAATATGAGCAAGTAAATAATAGACAGAAAAGTCACTGTATAATAGGAATAACCTAAATAGGCACGTTCTGAGTTCACTGGTGCAGATGTTCTTTGTCACTCCTATACCTCCAGTTAGAGTAAAAATAAAACATATTTTTGTGTATGAATGTTCAAGTGATTTCTGGTTGATTATTTGATTTGTTATTCATAAATTCAGATGTTTCAAGTCACTCCAACACTTTATTTAAAAACCACATGCAAAAAGCAAATAACCTCTTATTTAGATTAGAATTAGACTGGTTTTCTGCTGTGGGAGAATCACACACAGTTCAAGAGTGATGGATGCTTTTAGTACTGTTCAAGTTAAAACTGTGTGCTATAGAGTGTTTGCACTTACGTCACGGTTTGGTCAGTTACCCGGATATGTGGCCATATTGGTGATACTCAAATATAAACAACAGCATGGATTGTACAGTTAATGTACTACTGAATATGTTGTTCTGCTAATTAATGCTGTCTAAACCACAGATAAAATGTGTGGAAACTGCTAAACCATATAGAGAAGGACTTAGTAAGCAGGAAAGGGCACAATATTTTGACAAACTAAAGTTAACAGGTGGTACCCTGTTGAAAAAAAAGCTAAAACCAGCCCAAGCTGATTGTAGCTGGTCAGCAGGCTGGTTTTAGAGGTGTTTTGGCCACTTCCAGGCTGGTCTTAGCTGGTCAGGCTGGAAGACCAGCGGAACGACCAGCTAAAACCAGCCAACCAGCCTAGGCTGGTTTTAGCTGTTTTTTTTTTTCCGCAGAGTAAAGATAGATACCAGCTGTATTAATTAAGATACTAGCCTAATATTTCACCTACCTGACCGGAAATGATAAGAACAAACACAAATTCTTGCCCTGGAAATCCGATTCCAGTTCGGCCAACCACAAACACCTTTTGTTCCTCAGACAGTTTTTTGCACACTTCTTCTTGATTATAACTTTTGGCAGTCTATAGTACTCCAAATGTTTTTCCCAGTCTGACAAATTCGTACAGCCCAAATCATGACAATAATTGACCATTTTCAGCAGCAATAATCAGCAAAATATGTGAATTTTGATCGGTTCACTGGCATTGTTTACATTGTTTATCGCCGATTGAAGATGTGTTGTGAAAACACTCTATATTGGTTTTCAACAGTGACTGTGAAATGTGTACATTAGTTATGGGAATTGCATATTTTGAGTTTTGAAATTTAGTACATGGTCAATGGGCTACTTTTGGGCTATTTTTGATTGGCCGTTGGAATAGTTTTGGCAGCTATGCCCCCAATATATAAAGAGTTCATTATCTAATTTTTGACCGAGATGGCTTTTAGATGGTTTTGCATCAGAACTCTTCATATATCTTACCATTATGCTTTTTTGGCTAAAGGTCGCAGGCTTGCCTTCCAGTAGCTTTGTTCTAGTATGCCTAGTAAGACCCTGATTATCTGGTTCAGGTGTGTTTAATTAGGGTTGGACCTAAACTCTGCAGGACACCAGAAATCCAGGACCAAGTTTGGTAATTTTTTTTAAAATTGAGACTTCTATAACATCTGAATAAATAAGCGTTACATTGATGTATGGTTTGTTAGGATAGGACAATATTTGGCTGAGATACAACTATTTGAAAATCAGGAACCTGAAGGTGCAAAAAAATAAAAACATTGAGAAATGCAATGCAATTATTAGCAATGCATATTAATAAACAAAGTTTGTATATATTTACTGTATGAAATTTACAAAATATCTTCATGGAACATGATCTTTACTTAATATCCTAATGATTTTTGGCATAAAAGAAAAATCAATCATTTTGACCCATACAGTTGCTACAAATATACCTGTTGCATTCAAATTCAGGGAGGTTTGCAGCTTTAGCCTCAGTTTGTTTTTAATAAAATGGAGGAAAAACTTGAATGTTGTCCAACTTTTATTTTTATGTGCAAAACATTAGCTTTGACATTTTGTCATATGGTCAAATTGTACATGTTCTATCAAATTCAAACTTTAGCACCAAAATAAACTCAATTCTTATTTGAAACCCAATTTTTGTGTTTGCCATACATTCAAGTGCTTTGTGTTAATTTCTGATGAAACACATACAGTTATTTTACAGTTCTGAGTGCTCTCTTTTCTCTTGCCCTTGATCTGGAAGCGTCTTGGTCATGAATGTGTAGTGTTTCCTCTTCAGGTTCTTCCCAGCTTTCTGTTTCAGTCCAATGCCAAGATATGTTTCATCCTCATATTCAGGCCAGTGTGTCAGACCTGGACCATTCGGAGACCTGCCAAACCAAAATTAGCCATATTAGAGTACAGAAAGAATATACTTTGTTATTCCACACACATTAAAAGGACTGATATTTTACCCGGTGCGTGCAAAATTCGCCCAGTAGGCCATCACAGTCCTGCACAGCTCTTCCTCTTCCTTTGTGAAAGGAGCTGAAGGATTGAACCATTAAATGATGAGTCATTAGTTATTAAAAACCCCTTCAGAAAAGTTCAGTGTCAATAAAGGATGTGTTTGTAGTAATGAGTCTTACCGGTTACTTTGAGATGGGCTTTAGCGAAGCAGATGCCCTGGATAAAGAACAGTTCATCGCCGTAGTCGACACCAACAAAGCTCGGCCTGTTCTTCTGGATCATACTGGGAGGATGCTGGAACTCGTACAGGTAAACTGGTGCTCCTGAGGCTACAATCACAACAGCAATCCTTGATTTTACAGACTTTTTTTTTAAACAACTGAAAATGATATATAAGTTAAAAAGGGGTAGTTTATGTAAAAAATTGTTTAAAACTGTCATCATTTATTCACCCTCAAGTTGTATGAAACCTGTATGAGTTTCTTTCTTTTGTTAAACACAAAGAAAATATTTTGAAGAAAATTGGCAACAGTTTTGGCAACAACTCAAAACCTGCTGCTGGTCACCTTGGGACTGGAGAACTCTGGGGGCTTTACCGTAGCCTAACCCCACCAGAGTGTCGGGGAACGTGGGCCTGGCTTCGCTCGAAATAGCCCCTGGAGCTCAACATTCATGGTTATGGAGAACCATCCGTTCCCAGAGTAGGGGGTGTCACCTTACTCTCATGCCCACCAGAGTAAGGGTATGTGGGCTTGGCATCACCCCGGGAGCTCAGCATTCATGGTTACAGAGAACCATCAATTACCAGAGTAGGGGTTGTCATATTACTTTCATGCCTGCCAGAGTGAGGGTACGTGGGCTTAGCATTGCTCGAAAAAGGCCCTGAAGCTTAGCATTGTAGCATTGATGGTATGGAAAACTGTCAATTCCCAGAGTAGGGGGCATCGTCATACTCTTATTTCCACCAGAGTGAGAGGACATGGGTCTGGCATCACTCAAAAAAGCCCCTGGAGCTCAGTATTCATGGTTATGGAGTACCATCAATTCCTAGAGAAGGGGACATCATCATACTCTCATTCCAATTAGAATGAGGGTACTTGGGCCAGGCAATGGCCAAAAAAAGCCCCTGGAGCTCAGCATTCATGGTTATGGAGAACCGTCAATTCCCAAAGTAGGGGGTGTCGTCTTACTCTTATGCCTGCCAGAGTGAGGGTACGTGATTATGGCATCGCTTGAAAAAGCCCGTGGAGCTCAGCTTTCATAGTTATGGAGAACCAAAATAAGGGGTGTCAGCTCGCTCTCATGCCCACCAGAGTGCGGGGATGTGGTCCTGTCATCACTCGAATAAGCCCCAGGAGCTCAGATTTCATAGTTACGGAGAACTATAGTTACGGAGTATGGGACGCCAACCTACTCCCATTCCCACCAAGGTGAGGGTAGGTAGGCTGGAGATGTCTTAGAAGAGCCTGTGGAGTCACTGTTCCATAGCTTCCATATGGCTCCATCTAAACTACCTCCACAACGCAGCCACGGACGAGAACGGAGTCTTGCCCAGGAAAGGTGCGCTCTCCCAGCTAAGGCCACGGGCCAGGAAGGGGGTGGAAGTTTGACCCTAGCCCGATCAGAAACGCAGAGGCCTAGGAACTTGAAACTTAAGTCGATGATAGAGCTTATCAGCCCCATTTCAACACCAATGATTGAGCTGACAGCCCCCACAGGGGCCAGAGATAGTGTCCCCCAAATTTGAAACTTTAACAGGTTAAAACTCGCCCGGGCCGGGGCCAAACTTCACCAAACTTGAGTCAATGATAGACCATCTAAGTTTCTTGAGCAGCAAATCAGCAAAATAGAATGATTTCTAAAGGATCATGTGACACTGAAGACTGGAGTAATGATGCTGAAAATTGAGCTTTGAATCAGGCATAAATGACATTATATACATTACAAGCAAAAAACAGAAAGCCTTAGTGAGCATTAGAGACTTATTTCATTTAAAATTCTTTCATTAAAAATGTGTACTTATTTTAAACCTTTGACCTGTGAAGTATATATATTTTATGTTTTAAATTAATTTTAATTTAATATACCACTTAAAAAATGTAAATTAAAATGCTTTGTTCCTTGAATATTATGAAATCATTTTTTCTCCACACAGTTGCAATAGTTCAGTATGAATAAATGAATAATTGACTGTTTCTCACCGCTGTGGTATTTTGCCAGTTAGAGGGCAGGGATGTTGAAAATCACGTCGCCCATCATCTCTCTATAAATGTCTCGAATTTGAATGGGGTCGCTTGTGTTACCCAGGTACTTGTTCACTACTAGATCAACGATCCATCAATCCCTGGGCTAATCACATTCATAGAAAAACAAATGTAAGCTACGGAAGAAAGAAATTCAATGTAGTTCTCATTGTAAAGTTAAAATTACATAATGTGAATATGCATTGAGTTGTCTTACATCAGGATACGTGAGGGTCAGGACATTTATGGCTTGCTCTTTATTAATCCCATCAATCCATCCTTTACCCACAAAATACTATGGAGAAATAACATAGCTTTAGCATCAAATATAAAACTACGTATTTGAATATGCTGCAAATATGTCTTTGAGATGCCATATTGTCATATTGCTTTGAGAATAAAAACCACATGCCTAATGAGACTGGTTTGGTTTAATGAGGTTTAAAAAATAAGTAGTGGGTGGATTTTTTTTTTATCATTGTAGGGTGGTTGTGTTCACACACTGCCAATACACATTAATGTCCAAACACAATATAAAAGTGGATTTTGCATAATAGGTGCTTTTTAAGCCTTGAATCTAAGTGAATTTGGAGTGTGATATCAAATATAATAAGAAATTTAATTTTTACTCACTCCGGCAGTATAAAGCCAAACTCATCATCAGTAATTCCAGTGATGAGAGGAACTTTACTGAACTCTTGCTTCTTTACGATCTCCTCTACAGATTTGGGAAGGAAATAAGAATACACAGCACGACTGAAGTACATCACCGCAATCTAGAAACACAGTGGAAATCCTCACAGTTAACATCCACTGATCTCTTATCTCTATCTTATACTTTATATTATGTGATTATATGAAATATAATACATATTGAAGCATCATGCCTTGTAAAAGAGAACTGTGCTAAATTAAAGTGAGTGTGCACTTGCAGTGTGTAAGTACAAATACAAGTATATTAAAAAGAAAAACATACATCTAATCATTTAGCAGAAGCTTTTATCCAAATGAGGAATACAAGAAGCGATTCATCATAAAGAGACAAACTTGTTTATTGTGTCTGTAATAAGTACTTGTGCTGAAATGTACTTCTGGGATCTTGCTGCTTTACATGAGGTATGCTTTTAAAAACACCTGATTGGAACATTGCAGAACTTCTTCCTCAGACCAGCGCATGATGCAGTCAACGATCTTCGATGAGCTGCTGCTGTCACACTTACATAATTTGGCTGCATTCTGAAATGACCATTAACATGAAGACTTAATAGTTGTATTAACTCCCTGGGGTCGACGATCACGCCGGCGTGATCAGCTTATGTTTTTTAAGATCAGTGCGAAAGACACTAAAAATACTCTGTCGATTTTGGTCACACAAATAAGTGTTATAAATCATTGGAAACCATTAAGTGTATACTTTTATTTGTGCACAGTCACAATAAAAACTGAACTGTGTGCTTCTTTAAATTAAAGAAAATAAACAGGGTGCTTTCTCAGTCTTCACTGTCTCCGCGAACGGCTTTTAGAAATGCGTCAATAAAATGAACCTAAACTCAGTGAATACTGAGGATGTTCTCCTGAATCCATTGAAGAGCAGCAACCTGATCCAGAAAACCATAGTTTCCTGGCGCATGTTCATCTCCTGTGCTACAAAAATCTTTAATCTGAATCTGTAATTAGATTAAAGGGGCAACTTGCTTGGGGCAACTTCATGGACTCTTCTCTGGCTGCTAAGTGGGGGCTCCCTCCCTCTTTTGACAGCTTGTGCACTCAGTGGTTTCGTCTCACCCTTACTTCCCATTCTGCTGTCTTTGTAAGTCTCACCATTTCTGGCAACCACCATGAGGAGGTTGTGTTTTACTTGCTGGAGCCTCTCAGAACTTCCATTGTGCTGGGGCAACCTTGACTGGTAAAGCAAAACCCCCAGTGCAGCCTTGTCTCTTCCATATGTGTTTTCTATTCCTCAGGAGGAGGTGGCTGATTTGTCTGCCATCCTGCTGGTCTACCATGATCTTCAGCGGATCTTCAGTAGGTCCCAGGCTGTGTCTCTTCCTTCTTACCGACCCTATGATTGTGTTATTGATATACTCCATAATATACTCACTTTTCCTCCATGGGGGTGGTTATATTCCCCCTTGTGTCCTGAGAGTGAGGCCATGGACAAGCATGTCAGTGATTCTCTGGAAGCTGGACTCATCTGCCCCTCTTCTTCTTTGTTCTTCTTCTCCTAGCTTTAATGTCTTTAGCCTTTGAGTTGTTGCATGGAGTGGAATTCTTCACGAAGTTGGACCCCTGCAATGCTTACTGTCTGGTCCGCATCAGAAAGGGGGATGAGTGGAAGAAGGCTTTCAACACTCCCATTGAGTCATGCCGTTTGGGATGACCAGTGCTTCAGCTGTCTTCCAGGTGCTGGCCAACAATGTGCTAAGAAACATGGCAAACAAGTTTGTCTTTGTGTACCTGGATAATATCTTGAACTTCCCTCATTCTCTCATGGTACACATCCATCCGACTGCTGGACAACCAGCCTTATATCAAGGCTGAAAAGTGCTCATTTCATGCAAGGTCTGTTCTGTTCCTGGAGGTTTATCATTTTGGCGAAGTTGCTTGCCATTCAGGAGTGAAGAGGATGCTGGATTCATCCATCAGGCTTCCATGGATGTGGATGTCCATCAGTTTGTCAATGCCTGCTCAGTCTGTGCCCAAAAACAAGCCTTTCTTGCTTTTTCAAGGCGGTCCACTTCATCACCTAAGCTCCCTTCTACTAATGAGACTGCTCTGGTGGTGGCAGACCATGTCTTCCGGATCCATGACCTTCCGGTGATAGGAGGCCCTATTTTTTTGAGTTTTGTGGGCAGATTTGATCCTCGGGCAGTTTGTTCCATCACTAGACCAACAGGCAGTCAGAGCGGGCAAACCAGGACTTGGAGTGGATGCTCCACTGTCTGGCCTCCCATAACCCCTCCTTCTGAAGCCAGCAGCTTATGTGGGCTTGTTATTCTCTGCCTACCTTGTCTACTAGATTCTCCCCATTTCAGCCTAAATTATCAGTCTGCTCTTTTTCCTTCACAGGAGCCTGAGGCTGTGGTTCCCTCTGCCCAAGCATTTATTCGCTGGTGCCGTCGTACGTAACAGAGGGAAGCCGGCCGGAGAGACATGTTAAAATCTCCTCTAACGCTGGACCCCGAACCTCAGGTATGTTTGTGGACAGAGGGTATGACTCTTTAAAATAGACCTGCCTCTTAAATGTTCCAGTTTGCAAGCTAGCTCCGTGGCTCATTGAGCCATACCCTATTGACAAAGTCCTGAGTCTAGCAGTGGTGCATCTTAGACTTCCATTTTCCCTTCATGTCTCCTGCTCATTTGTTGCCCTACTTATTCCCCTTGTGTGTGTTGTTCTGTGCCAGATTGTTTGCTCTTGGGCTCTCAGCATCAAGTTTTTTTCTGTGTCAGTTTGTCCAGTCTTGTTTTGACTGTTTTCACGTCTGCCTGTCTTGATTTCAGCAGCAGCCTGCACCTGTGGATTTGCCTCCAAGATGTTTCTGCTTACCTGTGACTGTTTCTTGGCTAAGGATTAAAGATTTTGACCATTTTGGGCTGTTTGCTGAGTTAGCTTTTTTCAAATAAACCTGTGTTACTCACCTGTATTTGGGTTCTCTCTCTGTTAGGACTGTGACAAGTGATGCATCAAAAAACAAAACAAAACAAAAAAATCTTCAAAACCAAATATGAAGATTTCATTTAGTCAAAAACTGAAAATAAAGTCACAAAAAACCTGATCGGGATGTCTCTGTGAAATAATTTATAGCACCTACCTAAAGAATCCCAGCAGACCCAATCTGTACTGAATCAGTACCACAACCACATCCTGATATGCTGACAGAACAGAGCCATCATACTTCGAAGCTGCACCAAAAGCAAATCCTCCACCATGAATCCAAACCATCACCTAGAAAACGCAAGGAAAGATTCTCCACAGAGTTTCTATGAGGACATTTACAAAAATTGTTAATGAACTTACTGGTAGCTTAGCCTTTTCACCAGGTTTGACTGGAGAGTAGATGTTAAGATACAAGCAGTCCTCTGAGACCTCAGGAATTTCCACATCCATAGAAATTGCATATTTTCATGACACAAGCAAAAAGGACCTAAAATGCTGGCTCGTTTTTGATCGTACATATAAAAGTAATACATCATTTAAATCTGTAGAGGATCTACTATTTGAGTACACTCACAATATCAACAAAACATTATTCTTTTGCAAAACAAGGAAAATAAACAGGGTGCGCATTCAGCAGTCTCCGTCTCCACACGTAAGTTTTTGAAATGCGTCAGTAAAATTAACCAAAACTCAGCGAATACGTGACGCACACACATGAGAGATATAGCTATAGAAAGCTTGATATTTTTAATTTTAGATGAAGCCCCTCTTGCCGAAAACAAATATTCTTTGATGAAGTAAATCGCATGAAACCAACTCCATGTTCAATCTCTCCCGTCTGCTTCATTATTTGTAATTAGATCACGCCCACGAGATGCTTTCGCTTTCATAGTGTAATCGCCACGTGAGGGCGCGCGCCAAACGTAACCGCCCACAATCACCGTAAACAAAGCGCCGAGACCTTTTCTTTTCCAAGTTCATCTGGGCTACTTGTCCTTTCTGTAAGAAGATGCGATGTGAGGAATAAGAATTCAGAGGAAGAACACGATGTGACACACGGCGCGATCCACTGGAGGAGATATTTACATGAGTAAGTCTTTCTTTTATTAGCCTGCTTGCGTTAGTTGTTACTGTGTTACCGTGACAGAACTTGTAAACATTTTAGTAGTTAGACTTTTTTTCCCAAACTATAATTCATGACTACAGCAAGTGAAACTTAATGAAGTACGTTTCATTTCATTGCATCAAAATGTGTCACGACGCCAAGATGTTTTTTTAACGTTCTATACAATAGAAAACGATGCGATATAAAGATAATAGTGTTTACACTTACGCTTAACAATAATAATATAGTTTCCCAAATATAAAACGTTTTTGTATTGTATAATACATACAAAGCATGCTTATGTTTATGACTTAAAGATCATATTATTTAGTTATTTATTTATCGTATAACAATAGGATGTAATATGAGTGTTTACACTGAGTGTATGTTTAGACCATGTTTATCAATACTCTGCTCTCGAATAGATGTTTAACGTGAAAAACAATAATTATTACTTATATATAGATATAAAATGTCCTTTTTACGTTAGTACAAATGCGCGAGTCTATGGCTACAAACTCATACACTATATATATATGTATGTATGTATGTATGTATATATATATATATATGCTCCTGATATTAACATGCTCACAGATGTTTTTCTTATGTTGTTTGTTTTTTAGTGATCTGATACCAGGGGGGTGTTTCATAAAACAAGTTCACCAAATAAGCCAGACTTATTTCAATTAGTCTGAATTATTGTCAGTTGACTTGGCTCAAAATAAGTCAGACTAACAGAAATAAGCCTGCCTTATTTGGTAAACTTGTTTTATGAAACACCCCCCTGCACAACAGATGAATCCTGCTGTCTTTCAAACTGAGAGCGCTGTACTAACATCAGGTGTTCAACTACACATATTCTAGTTCCTTGACTACTGATGATGAGTTTAGAGATATCAGGTATGATTTACTTTTTTCACTTGTTGAACAGAATTCAGAAAACAGTTTTCAGAAACTACACAAAGTCTGTTCACATCTCTGTGGTTAGATCAGGGTGTTCAGTAGTGTGTATTTGACCTTCATTATGTATATTTTGATTATACTGTGTTGTAAATAAAATACAAACAATCTAAAACTCCATTCTTTGAATCTCTCATTGTTTCTTACCTGACAGTCACAGTCTCATTGATGGGCCATTAGGGAGGGCTCTTTGTCTCTCAGGTGTGAATTGCTAAATATTCATGGGTCATTGCCACTCCTTCGCATATTCCCTTTCGATCACAAAACATGTCTTAGAAAATTTACATCAATATATTGTTTTCTCTGAACGAGTTAACGAGATGATTTTCACATCATTTTGTTGAAAAAACTCTAGCCTACCGCATCCAGTTCTCAAAAGTCTTGTGAACTAATGTTCTGAATGCGTTTCATGGCCTTATTTCAGTGACTTAAAAATTTTAGTTTTTCACTAACCACGCATAAACGTTGTTTTCTCAAAAACACAAACATGTACATTCATGTTGCTTACATATTATTGTAGCCTAGTTTGTGCTGATTACAGTGTAGCCAGACTTTAGCCATGAATATGTTTTTAAGATACTGAAAAAAGCACAAATGTCAGGGCATGTCAAAACTTCTCCAGGGCCCCAAAACACCCTCAGACCCCAGAGGGTTAAGTTCAGCCAAACTAAATTGCCTGTCCTGGAGGCACCTAAAGAAATCACAGCAATATTACATCGTGGAAATGTCTAATTAAACAAGTTTGAATTGAAATGCAGTTGTGTGACATCTTACATGGGTGGCTGTTTGGTTGCATCTCTCACTTCGTCCCATTTCTCTGCAGGCTGGGGCTGAGCCAGTCTCAGGGGGCCCGCAGGGGGCTTGGCAAATGGTACACCAAGATAGCTGCTAACAATTGTGTCCTTCCCCTTAACAGTCAGGAAGGCACCTCTCAGAGATCCTCATTTTGTTTGCACTACAGGTCCTGTCAAAAAGACCAATAATATAACATAAAAATCAAATTGAACTTACATTTAGCAACTAAAAAAATGTTAAAAACTTGCCTTCTTTCCACTCTTTTATTATCTGTGGAAGTTTTTGGGTCATGAAATTAAAGTGTTTTCCCTTGAAGTTTTTCCCAGGTTTTTGTTCCAATCCAATGCCGAGGTACTCAGCCTCAGCTCCATATTTAGGCCACTTGTCACAGGCAGGCACCAATCATCAAGACACCAACCCTTTTTTTGATACTCTGGGGAGCAACTAAGATCTTCAATTATGACACAGGAGCACCACTTTCACAAAAGTCTCTTTATTTTACACAATTAAAAACAGGACAGTCAAGAATAGTTACGAAACTTTAGATAAGATTAATCTTCAATAGATAGAAGGGCAATAGGCAAATCTTACCCCCAATATACCTTTGCAACATTAACACTAAAAAGTTTAGGTAAAAGTTTGTAAGTAGCATGCAAATAAGTTAATCTTAAATAGAAGGAAACACATCGGCTTAAATAAATACACAAAATTGCTTATTACTGTATCGGCTAGAATGGCTGTCTAGGAGAGGAACCACTGTACAAAAAGAAAAAAACCCACAAAGAAAATCTAACCAATTACTCACACTACAAGGCAAATAATCACTCCAAGTGCAAAGTGAACCCACACAATACACACTACAAACAATATTACTCCAGCTCCTATTACTCCCGATGTAAATCAGCTCTACTTCAATCCTTAATAGGGACCAAAATATAGTAGTAAGCAAGGCAACTTAAGATAATAACAAACACAACAAAAAAATATCGATGCTACAGATGACACACGATAATGTCACTTTGTTAAACTTACTTCATCCAAAGTAAATGACGGCACAGATCAAATAGTTCGAGTCCAATCTTCAAAGATAGCACTTCTTTCGTATGCAGCGTGCAATTCTCAGTCTTTAATCATATAGTCAGGGTCAAGACTCTTCCAAAAAGGACGAATTCGTTCACAGTCGACCAGACCCCAGTCCAGCGGCGTGTCCGTCACACTACAACGACAACGTAATCAATGCCCCACAAATACACTGGGGAATTTGGAGAAAGGGATAGCAAAATAAACACTTAACTGGCTGGGGGAGCGAGTGACTCGCCCCTCCCCGTAGAAACACAAGCGTCCTCGATTTCCTCGTGCTAGGATCCGACGGCAGCACCCACCGGCCCGTCCACGATCCGCTACAACGACAGTGCAATCAGTTCCTAGCGGACACACTCGTCAATGTGAAGAGAAGTGAAGAAAGAGCACTTAACTGATTGGGGGAGCGAGTAAATCGCCCCTCCCTGTAGACAAACACGGCTTTCTCAATTTTCTAGTGCGATCATCCGGCAGCTGCAGTAATCACGTGGAACACGCGTCGCCTTCCTTGCATCTTCCTTCCGTTGAATCCGCTTTTCCAGATCTCCAATCCGTACCAAGAACTCGTTCTCCGTCTTTCCACTCGCAGCTTACACCAAGCCGTTTCCCGTTCGTCTATAATCTTTAGGGCCGAGCTCGTTTTCCCACTCACAATGCACGCCTTTCCCCGGCCATGCTCCCTCTCCACCTGTGCACATCGACCTAAAAACAGAAAACCACAACCCGGCTACACCCCCCCCAACTTCCCAGAGCCAATGGCTCATCCGCTCTTATTAACCCATTCCCCTACTCCATCTAATTATTCCTACAAATTTAGTCACCCCGTGACACACTTTATGAGGCCCGGACCATTCGGAGACCTGATGTCAATGGCAAACAGACATTAAAATGCAAAAACGGAAATGCAGGAAATGCTAATAATTAAGTGACATTAAAATCAATGGTTTTATCACTGGTGTAATCGCTTACCCAGTGCGAGCAAAATTTCCCCAATAAGCCATGGCAGTTTTACATAGTTCATTCTCTTCCTCTGAGACTTCTTCTGAATAACGAAGCAGAAAGAAGTTGATTGATTGCCATTAGCTACTGCTTTGACAGTAGTACCTGTTAAATCCTTCCAATAGAAACTGAGACTACAGTTTGATATTTTAAAAGTACACCTCATTAATAGATGAATAGTAACAAACCTTCCAGTTTTCCATGTCCTTTTTCCGAAGCAGTAACCAAAAACAATAAATTTCATCTCCATGGTCACTTCCAACAAAACTGGGTCTTTTCTTTTGAAGTATACTGGGAGGATGCTGGAATTCGTACATGTAGACTGGTGCACCTGCATCAATTAAGGAAAACATTTTGAATAAATAAATAATACGACTTAACTGCTCCATGATGCATAAGTAGAGTAAACTTTTACCTCTGTGGTAATTCACTATTTTGCGAGCTGGGACGTTGAAAAAAAAGTCACCCTTTATCTCTTGAAAACCTTCTCGGATTTTGATCCTGTCATTGGATGTGCCCATATACTCATTTAAAACAAACTCAGCAATTGCCTGATCCTGAAACTAAAAGAACAAGATTTAAATTAACAAACTAAACAAAATGAACCAAAATTATATTCCAAGCTCGGTGTAATATACAAATAGGCTGATGTGATTGTGTTTGAAATATTTGAAATTAGTAAGTGTTTGAACTGTTCTACCATACACTTGCAATCTTCAAGATGTCGTCTTCTGACATCTGCATCACACAGTCAACAATCTTCTTTGAGTAGGAAATATCACAGCCAGATATATTTCCTACATACTAGAAAAAGATGTTGATACATTGTGATTAAATCACAGTGTAATACAATGAAAATGGAAAACGAAAAAAATTTGAAATTGGAAAATTTACTTGGGCTGTTGGCAGAGGGTTGAAACTCATGAGGGAATCCATTGCTGCTGTACCACTCTCTGCGATGGCATAATGAAACAAGTTTGAGGATAATGGAGAACCTACAGAAGATAAAACACAAGCGTATATTTATTTAAAGCCATCTGTAAAGCCAGGTCAATGCAATTTCCTAATCATCACACAATCAAATCTTTGTTTGAATCCTTACATGTAAAGACACACTGACTCCTCCAGCAGACTCTCCAAAGATGGTCACCAATCCAGGATCTCCACCAAAGCTGTGGATGTTCTCCTGAACCCACTGAAGAGCTGCAACCTGATCCAGAAGACCATAGTTTCCTGGAGCATGTTCATCTCCCGTGCTAAAGGGCAGATGATCATCATACAACTTCATCAGAGACCTTAGACCTCAACGGCACTGCATATATCAGATACAGAGGCATCAAAAACATATAGGACTAATAGGACTTTATGGCCATTCAAACAGATTAGATGTAAGTTTAAAGTCCAAAGACATATGGCCTGGTAAATAAAAATCAAATCTAAACCTTAATAATGCTTGATATGCCATTGTTTACTGTTACTCTAATACAGTAAACATTAGAGTAACAGACGGTTTACAAAGAAAAAAAGACTATTAAGAAGTATTATTTTGAATTATTACAATTGATTTACTGAATAAATAAACTATTAGGGGTTTTGTTGGATCTTTATGTTGGTAACAATTACTTTTTACCTGAAAAATCCAAGCAGACCAAGCCTGTATTGAATCAGGACTACAACTACATCCTGATAAGCTGCCAAAACATGTCCGTCAAAAATGGAAGCTGACCATAGATAAAAACCTCCACCATGAATCCAAACCATAACCTGTTGAACCATTACAAAACATCAATTAAAAACACTTACACATATATACATGAAAATAAAGTTCATCCAAATCAGTCACACGTACAGACAACTTGTCATTTGCTCCAGGTTTAGAAGGTGTGTAGACGTTCAGGTAAAGACAGTCCTCTGATGAGTCAGGAATCTCTGTATTCATAGACGTATTAGCTACCAAGTCTTTAACTAACTTCTTATCCTGCAGACACCTGGGAAAGACAAAAAGGAACCATGTAAAATCTAGGTGCTGAAGCTAACGTAACGTGGGTTCCCTGAGATAAGGGAACAAGCGTTGCAATGCTATGCATATGGGGAAACTTCTGTTGAATACTGAAGCCTGATTAGTTCACGTTTGTGTAGCTGCACAAACAAATGGTGCTTCAACCTACCAAATGGGGTGGAGCTGACTGCTATATAAATCGGCTCTGAGTGCCATTACATCAAAATCTTTTGATTAAATAGCAACAGTCATATTATGCCACGACAAGCTACGCAACGCTCGTTCCTTTATCTCAGGGAACCAAGGTTACATTAGTAACACTCCCATTGTGCTGCTACACATATGGAGATCGCATCCAGTACCTCCAGCACCATGCTATAAGCAAGTGCAGAACGAAGCTGCTCTGAGAGCCCAGCCCCGGAGCATCCATAATGAGGGCTCCTAAGAAGCATGAACCAATTATGAGATCCAGGCCACCAGGCTGGGGTCCACATAGCAAGACCTTCTCCACTCGTAGAGGGGATTAGGTAAACTAAGTGGACAAAATCTGTGCCTGAAGGGCAGGAACATCCAAATTATAAAATCTGGTGAATGTAGATGGCGAAGACCAGCCGGCAGCCGCACAGATATCACCAATAGAAACTCGGCCCAAACTCAAGGCATAAAGCACTGACTGACAGTGCTTGACCGATACTAATGCCAGATACAGTTTTAAGTGACGGGGCCATAAGTCTGCCAACTGGAGCAGCTCAAAGGGAAGCCCTTGTAAGGCTATGGATAAATCCCATGTTGGCACAGTGTGAGGACTAGGTGGATTCAGCCTCCAAGCTCTCCTCAAGAACTTAACAACTGGGTTGATGGCAACCACAAACACTCTGAGCGTGGATGGGGTGCATCCCTTCTCCAGCAGCTCTTGCAGAAAGGTTAACACGGGTGACACATCACAGGATGGGTCCTCGTTCTGTGCTGCACACCAGCCAGAAAAGACTGAGCATTTAAGGCCGTAGAGGCATCTTATAGATGGGGCTCTATCCTCAAAAATAGTATCTGCCACCCTCACTGGTAGCTGTAAAGACTCTCGTCAAGGGGCCGAACAGGAAGGCTCCACAGAGCTCATGCCTCTTTTTTACTAAATTCATAGTAAAAATGATTTCATCATATTACATATATGATCATAATGGGATATTATTTTTTAAATATATGTTTAGAATAACATACTAACATACACTATATAATAGTTAAATATATACAGTGGGGCAAAAAAATATTTAGTCAGCCACCAATTGTGCAAGTTCTCCCACTTAAAAAGATGATTTTTCATCATAGGTATACCACAACTATGAGAGACAAAATGAGAAAAAAAAATCCAGAAAATCACATTGTCTGATTTTTAAAGAATTTATTTGCAAATTATGGTGGAAAATAAGTATTTGGTCACCTACAAACAAGCAAGATTTCTGGCTCTCACAGACCTGTAACTTCTTCTGTAAGAGGCTCCTCTGTCCTCCACTCGTTACCTGTATTAATGGCACCTGTTTGAACTCGTTATCAGTATAAAAGTCACCTATCCACAACCTCAAACAGTCACACTCCAAACTCCACTATGGCTAAGACCAAAGAGCTGTCAAAGGACACCAGAAACAAAATTGTAGACCTGCACCAGGCTGGGAAGACTGAATCTCCAATAGGTAAGCAGCTTGGTGTGAAGAAATCAACTGTGGGAGCAATTATTAGAAAATGGAAGACATACAAGACCACTGATAATCTCCCTCGATCTGGGGCAAGATCTCACCCCGTGGGGTCAAAATGATCACAAGAACGGTGAGCAAAAATCCCAGAACCACACGGGGGGACCTAGTGAATGACCTGCAGAGAGCTGGGACCTCAGTAACAAAGGCTACCATCAGTAACACACTACGCCACCAGGGACTCAAATCCTGCAGTGCCAGACGTGTCCCCCTGCTTAACCCAGTACATGTCCAGGCCCATCTGAAGTTTGCTAGGGAGCATTTGGATGATCCAGAAGAGGACTGAGAGAATGTCATATGGTCAGATGAAACCAAAATAGAACTTTTTGGTAAAAACTCTACTCGTCGTGTTTGGAGGAGAAAGAATGCTGAGTTGCATCCAAAGAACACCATACCTACTGTAAAGCATGGGGGTGGGAACATCATGCTTTGGGGCTGTTTTTCTGCAAAGGGACCAGGACGACTGATCCGTGTAAAGGAAAGAACGAATGGGGCCATGTATCGTCAGATTTTGAGTGAAAACCTCCTTTCATCAGCAAGGGCATTGAAGATGAAACATGGCTGGGTCTTTCAGCATGACAATGATCCCAAACACACCGCCCGGGTAACGAAGGAGTGGCTTCGTAAGAAGCATTTCAAGGTTCTGGAGTGGCCTAGCCAGTCTCCAGATCTCAACTCCATAGAAAATCTTTGGAGGGAGTTGAAAGTCCGTGTTGCCCAGCGACAGCCCCAAAACATCACTGCTCTAGAGGAGATCTGCATGGAGGAGTGGGCCAAAATACCAGCAACAGTGTGTGAAAGCCTTGTGAAGACTTACAGAAAACGTTTGACCTCTGTCATTGCCAACAAAGGGTATATAACAAAGTATTGAGATGAACTTTTATTATTGACCAAATACTTATTTTCCACCATAATTTGCAAATAAATTCTTTAAAAATCAGACAATGTGATTTTCTGGATTTTTTTTTTTCTCATTTTGTCTCTCATAGTTGAGGTATACCTATGATGAAAATTACAGGCCTCTCTCATCTTTTTAAGTGGGAGAACTTGCACAATTGATGGCTGACTAAATACTTTTTTTGCCCCACTGTATATATATATATATATATATATATATATATATATATATATATATTTGATATATATATATATATATATTTGTTTTAGAAGCGTTTGTCTTCAATTTGAATTGATTTTATTCATTTCCTTTTTTGCCGCCAACACTCACTGAAAACAAATGACTTCCAGCCGCTTTGTCACTGCAAATGTTGTCAATTTTATCACTTAAAAATGCATCCATTAATATGTAAAGCCAATTTTTTATTTAAAGGAATAGTTTGTCCAAATATCCAAATTTTCTGAACATTTAAGATGTAAATGAGTTTGTTTCTTCATCAGATTTGGAGAAATTCACCATTACATCACTTGCTCGTGCTCAGCGAAGGATTGCAGTGAATGGGTGCCGTCAGAATGAGAGTCCTAACAGCTGATGGTTTAAATGGTTAATTGATGAAGTGGAGTGGCGTCGATTATTATGCTAAATTTCTGATGAATAAACAATCTCATCTACATCTTGGATGGCCTGAGGGTCAGTAAATTTCAGCAATTTTTTATTTTTAGCTCATCTATTCCTTTGATTTATACTTATCATCCTGTCAAATTTCCAAGCGAATAGCTCATTGGTAAGCCGCCAAATTTTACAACCACGACAACTGTCTCGTTTTCACACGATAGTGATTCAATTCAATTACTAGCATTTGAAAATTACAAAAAAAGAAATCAGTATAATGTAAAGTGAATATATATGTAAATGCATTGAAGATATTTAAACATTTATCAATATATTTCAGCTTTGTTTTAGGGATGACTGTATATATGATCGATGAACTAATTTAAGTATATGGCCTGTGTTTACAACCTTTGAGTGGTAATTGTTTTAAGTGTAGTATTCTCATAGAATTGGCCGTTTGCGTGGACTGACGTCATACAACTATTGATTTTATTCTATATGAGATGTAATTTCAGCAGTTACATTGACCGCTAAATAACTGAATCATATTTGTGGAAATGTATACCAAAACTGACAATTTTTAGTTCAATTCCCAAAGTATAATCTCAAATGTCCCAGTTTTTTCTCATTCAGTGTTCTGGTTTAAAAACGGGTTGCAAATGTTGTTTCTTTTTGACTTTAAGTACACTGTAAAAAAAACAATTTGTTGAGTAAACTTAAAATAACTTGTAACCCTGCTGCCTGAAAATTTTAAGTTCAGTCAACTCAAAAAACTTTATTCAACTTGAAATGTTAAATTATACTAAGTGACAACTTAGATATTTGAGTTGAATCAACTTCAGATTTTAAATCAGCTGGGTTACTTACCCATCTGTTAAGTTTAGCAAGCACAAATATCTAAGTTGTTACTTAGTACAACTTAACATTTCAAGTTGACTAAACTTAAAATTTTAAGGCAGCAGGGTAACAAATTATTGTAAGCTGACTCAACAAATTGTGTTTTTTATTTTTTTACAGTGTACTAGTTTCCCTCTAACTTGAAGGAATCGTTCATCTATAAAATGAAAATGCACTCTCTGGCCTTTTAAGATGTAGATGAGTTTGTTTTTTCATCATATTTGGAGAAATGTAGCATTATATCACTTGCTCACCAACGGATCCTCTTCAGTGAATGGGTGCCGTCAGAATGAGAGTTCAAACATCTGGTTTAAAGGTAAACGCCTTGATGGATTTGTTTCTTACAAACACCGTTTTCCGCTTTACAAGACGTTAACCTGATGGACGTGAGTGGTGTGGACTCTGACGGCACCCATTCACTGCAGAGGATCCATTGGTGCACAAGTGATGTGTTGATACATTTCTCTAAATCTGTTCCCATGAAGAAACAAACTCATCTACATCTTGGATGGTTTGATTACAAATTTTCATTTATGGGTGAACTGCTACTTCAATGACAATTTAGCAAAGCTTTGTGCCTACAGGTTATACATTTCTGTTGTTGCAACTGTTGATTTTATTGTAATGTAGTTATGGCTGTTTACGTTGGCTGTTAATTATTAAAATCATATTTCAAAGCATTTGAAACATATGCAAGTAAAAACTCGAAATCTACCCTATTGATTTTAGTTCCCCTTCAGGAACTCGAGCTGCGTCCGAAAACGCTAGGGGAACGCCTTTGGCGGAACCACGCTCTGAATGAATGTGTAATCTAACCAATGAGAAAGCGTCACGGGCGGGTGACGTCATCAACCAGGAAGTATAAAAGCACGTGCGAAGCCGGCCGGCGTCAGCTTCTGTCTTTCAGCAGAGCGCTCTATGTTTGTGTCTGTCACCCTGTTTTTAGTACAAGTTTTAGCACAACTTTATTTTGAGGGTGATGTCTTTTGAAATGAGAAAAGCCATTGTTAGGTGGGGACTGCGTTTCAGGCTGTGTTAAAAAGAAAAGAAACCCCCTTGTAAACGTCCTACAAGCATTTTTACAAATATAAGCAGCTACATTTTAGACTGTGTGTTCCTCTCTGCCCGCGCTTTTTCGGGTGGGGATACACACAGTCTATTTGTTGTCTGTCTGGGAGCGAAGCAGCGGAGTCAGTTCTCGAGGGAGCTGACTGCCCGCGTTTGCGTTCCCCGCGGCTCAGCTTCCACTTCTGCCGAGGCAGGGCGGCGGCTGTGATCATGTGGATCGCACTTAGATCTACGGACAGGTAGAGACGGGTCCTCCCTATCTCTGCCTTTCTCCCTAGATGTAGCGCTCTCTCTCTGGGCGGGAAGCCCGTGCTGCGGTTCTTCCCCCTTTGAATGAGAGCTCGCGGCGAGGCGAGCGCTGTCAACTCCCGAGGGTGCTGACTGCCTGCTTTCACGCTGCGCACGCTTCGTCCTCAGAGGGCTCTCTTCGAGGAGGGAGTCCTCGTGAACTTCCCCGCGGCTCAGATCCCGCTTTTGCCGAGGCGTGGGGATTGCAGCATAGATCTGTGATCGGTTAGAGATGGGTCCACCCTATCTCTGCCTTTCTCCTTTGATCTAGCGCTCTCTCTCTCGGTGCTCTAAGCCCACGCCGCGTTCTTCCCCTCTGAGTGAGAGCTTGCGCTATCTTTCTCCAAAAAAGAAAAGGAGATTGATGAAGGAAAAGAAACAAAATTAAAAAAAAAAAAAAGAAAAAGAAAAAATATGAGCTGACTGCAAATTAGATCGCTTGTTTCTAATATGCCTCGCCATTCTCTAACCTCTGTGGCTGCTGGGCGTGAGCAGCCGCAACCAAGTACTATAAGAAAAAAAAAGAAAAAAAAGATAAAAAGCTTCGCACCGAAGTCCAAAAAGCTGAGTGTCACGACTCGCGCTCCCCCATCCCGGGACCGAGATTCGCGGCACTCTAGACCGGGGTCCTCCAAGACGAGGCCTGACCTGCGGGTCGTGCTTCAGTCTAGGAGGCCCCCGGCTGCAAAGCGGTCCTGACGCCAGGCCAGGACCGCCAAGGGCAGCCCCTACCGG
The DNA here is from genome assembly GCA_012976165.1 of Labeo catla. Taxonomy (NCBI): domain Eukaryota; kingdom Metazoa; phylum Chordata; class Actinopteri; order Cypriniformes; family Cyprinidae; genus Labeo; species Labeo catla. The sequence goes on from VONZ01000525.1 coordinate 422,123, forward strand.
GGAGAGGCGGGTTGCACAGCATTACATGGTGTCCACCTCTCCTCGGTGCCCTCGGGAGGTCAGTCTGCTGTCTCTGCCAGCGCCACAGGGCACAGTGGCCTCCGGTGAGTGTCTGTCCCGGATTTTTCCGCCCGAGGTTGTAGCAGAACCGGGATGCTCGTCATCCCCACGGGGGTCCTTAGAACAGTTAGTTCGGCGATCTCCTGCCGGTCCGCCGTTACAGGGCTCCGAGCTAGCAGTTCAGTCGACACCAGAGGCCAGCCTTGAGTGGCTGGTTCCCTTAGTAGACTATTTAGCAGCGTGGAAACTACTGCCAAACGTGTCTGCATGGGTCCTGCGTACAGTAGAAAAAGGCTACTTTATTCAGTTCGGCACCTCGCCGCCACCTTTTCGACATGGTCTTTCTACCGTGGTGGACCCCGAGCAGGCTCTGGTTATGGAGCAAGAAGTAGAGACCCTTCTGAGGAAGGAGGCCATCGAGGTGGTCCCTCCTCACGACAAGGAACCCGGGTTCTACAGCCGGTACTTCATTGTTCCAAAGAAGGATGGAGGGCTGTGTCCCATCATAGACCTTCGTCGACCAATCGATCAGTTATGAAACTGAAATTCAAAATGCTTACAGTCAAGCAAGCTGTGTCACAAATCAGGTCCGAGGACTGGTTTGTGACAATAGACCTGAAAGACGCATATTTTCATGTCTCCATCCTTCCTCAACACCGGAAGTTCCTGAGGTTCGCTTTCATGGGCGAAGCTTACCAGTATCGGGTTCTTCCGTTCGGCTTAGCACTCTCACCCCGCACATTTACGAAATGCGTAGATGCTGCCCTGCTCCCTCTTCGGCTCCAGGGCATTAGCATATTGAACTACATCGACGACTGGCTGATCCTAGCAGCATCCGAGAGTTTAGCGGCTCGACATCGAGATGTCGTTCTCGCACACATGAAAACGTTGGGGTTAAGACTAAACGCCAAGAAAAGTGTCCTTTCTCCACTTCAGAGAACCACTTATCTAAGCGTAGTGTGGGATTCGACCACGATGCAGGCACGACTGTCACCTGCTCGGATCGAGTCGATCCTCGCTGCAGTCAAGAGAGTCAAAGAAGGCCGGTCACTCACTGTCAAGCAGTTTCAACAACTGCTGGGTCTGATGGCAGCTGCGTCCAACGTGATACCTTTTGGCCTGCTGTACATGAGATCCCTACAGTGGTGGCTCAAAACCAAGGGGTTCTCCCCGAGGGGAAACCCGCTCCGCATGATCAAGGTCACGCACCGAGGGCTACGTTGCCTTAGACATGTGGAGGAAACCTTGGTTCCTAAATCAGGGCCCGGTGTTGGGAGCTCCTTGCCGCCGTGTCACACTAGCGACAGATGCATCCCTCACCGGATGGGGGGCGGTCATGAGTGGCCGCTCCGCCCGTGGTCTGTGGAGTGGTCGCCATCTCAGTTGGCACATAAATTGCCTCAAGATGCTGGCCGTATTTCTAGCTCTGAAGTACTTTCTTCCAGACCTGAGAGATCGCCATGTGCTGGTACGCACCGACAGCACAGCGGTGGTCTACTACATCAACCACCAGGGGGGTCTGCGGTCGTGCCCCTTATACAAGCTGGCGCACCAGATCCTTGTGTGGTCCCAGGACAAACTCCTCTCATTAGGAGCAGTTCACATTCCTGGGTATCTAAACGTGGGAGCAGACGTCCTGTCGAGGCAGGGGCCGAGGCCCGGGGAATGGATGCTTCACCCCGAGGTGGTGAAGCAGATATGGGAAATCTTTGGACCAGCCCAAGTGGATCCTTTCGCGATGAGCGAGAATGCTCAGTGTTGCCTTTGGTTCTCTCTAGTTCATCCAGCTCCCCTGGGACCGGATGCCATGGTACAGACGTGGCCGAGGCGACGTCTGTACGCCTTTCCCCCGATCGCTCTGCTCCCGGCAGTTCTGGAGAGAGTTCGCCGGGACGGGGTCAGTTTACTATTAGTAGCCCCGTACTGGCCGGGCCGAGTATGGTTCTCGGACCTGATATCTCTCCTCGCCGGCACTCCATGGGAGATTCCCGTCAGGAGGGATCTCCTCTCACAGGCGGGGGTACCATCCTTCACCCCCGCCCGGAGCTGTGGAAGCTGTGGGTGTGGCCTCTGAGGGGGCACAACTCATAGCTTCCGGTCTCTCAACCGAGGTTGTTGAGACCATCCTCCAGTCCAGAGCTCCCTCAACAAGGAAACTGTACGCCCTGAAGTGGAACCTTTTCACTTCATGGTGTGGAGAACGCCAGCAAGACCCAGCTAACTGCCCAGTTGGTACAGTACTGGAGTTCTTGCAGGCCTGTTTCTCCACAGGGTTAGCCCACTCCACCCTGAAGGTCTACGTGGTGGCAATTTCGGCCTACCACGCCCCTCTTGGTGGCATGCCATTGGGTAAGAACCCCCTGGTTACACGTTTCCTCCGCGGTGTGCTGAGGCCTCCGACACGACCTCGTATCCCTACTTGGGACCTGACTGTGGTGCTTGAGGCCCTCTGTAGGCCCCCATTTGAGCCTATAGAAGAGATACCTATCCGTCTTCTTACTATTAAGACAATGCTGTTGCTAGCCTTAACTTCCCTCAAGCGGGTGGGGGACCTGCAGGCCCTTCGGTGGCCCCGTCTCACTTAGAGTTTGCTCCTGGTATGACCTAAGCCTTTCTGTACCCCAGACCGGGGTACGTCCCTAAGGTCCCCACTAACACACCACAGCTGGTCGTGCTCCAGGCTTTCTGTCCTCCTCCCTTTCGGGAGCTCGACCAGCAGAAGCAGAACTGTATGTGTCCAGTACGTGCTTTAGATGCCTATGTCCACAGAGCTGCCCTGTTGCGAAAATCAGAACAGTTATTTGTCTGTTATGGCCCCCCCTAAGAAGGGGTATCCTGCTTCCAAGCAAACGTTGAGTAGATGGATCGTTGATGCCATATCTACTGCTTACGAGTCCTCTGACCTCCCCTCACCTTTGGGAGTCAAGGCTCACTCAACTCGCGCTATGGCTGCCTCCAAAGCTCTTACGGCAGGTGTCCCAATCCAGGACATCTGCAATGCTGTGGGATGGTCCACGCCCCTCACCTTTGTGAGGTTCTACAACCTCGATATCCGAGCCACTCCCGGCTCTTCTGTCCTCCTGTCCTAGCTCCTCCACTAGGCAGGGATTTGGAAGTCTGGTGGCGTGGGCATCTCGTTCCCCTAGCGTTCCTGAAGGGGAACGTCTCAGGTTACGTATGTAACCATGGTTCCCCGAGGGAACGAGACGCTGCGTCTCGATCCATCCTTCCGGCATCCCTGCCGAGCGCTCGCTTCATCCTCCGAAGCTGACGCCGGCCGGCTTCGCACGTGCTTTTATGCTTCCTGGTCGATGACATCACCCACCCGTGACGTCCCGCTTTCTCATTGGTTAGATTACACATTCATTCAGAGCGTGGTTCCGCCAAAGGCGTTCCCCTAGCGTTTTCGGACGCAGCGTCTCGTTCCCTCGGGGAACGTCTCGGGTTACTTGACTGTAACCCTGTTCCCTTAAAAAGCGGGAACGAGATGCTGCGTATCAATACGCTAATGAGAACATTCTTTGTTCGACCGGTTGTGAAGATTGTGTGTCAAACACGCCAAGAATTGGCTTAAATAACCTCGGTAGGTGACGTATCTGATTATGTGCACCTGCGGGTTATAAATAGATGTGAATCGAACACACCTGCAGGTTATGCCTTTGTCTGAAAGGACGTCCAGGCACGCCTGCAGTGCGGCATTGAGGCGCAGCATCTCGTTCCCGCTTTTTAAGGGAACAGGGTTACAGTCAAGTACCCCGAGACGTTCCCTACCAAAAGCTACACTCGATGCTGCGTATCAATACGCTAATGGGAACGAGAATACCAACGCCGCCGCACTGGAAGTGTCTGGACCTGTCAAGGTTGTGTAGTGTGTGCGCACAAACATAGAAGAGGTCTCAGACATGACTCTGGGATGTTGACTCAAGGACATGAGAGCCCGGAGTAGCATGGACATCCAAACTATAGAATCTGATAAACGTGTGCGGTGAGGACCAGCCTGCCGCATCACACACTTGTTGCAGAGGGGCACCTCTTGCAATAGCCGTGGAGGATGCAACCCCCCTGGTTGAATGAGCCCTAAGCTCTAGAGGCGAAGCTTGACCGCGCGCCTCATAAGCTAGGGCAATAGCATCCCTCACCCAATGGGACATAATTCGTTTAGTGGCGGCCGTCCCCCGGTTGCGGCCCCCATAGCATATGAAAAGTTGCTCTGACTTACGCCACTGGCTTGTGCGGTGGACATAAATCTGAAGAGCACGTACTGGACACAGTAAGTGTAGCCTTTCCTGCTCCGGTGAAGTGAACGGCGGAGGGGAGAAAGCTTCAAGAACGACCGGATTTATGGTCGAGAATGGAACTTTTGGAAGATAATTAGGGTGAGGGTGCAAAATGGCTTTCACCAGCCCAGGGGCAAAGTCCAAGCAGGATGGAGAGGTTGCCAGAGCCTGCAAATCCCCGATTCTCTTGAGAGAAGTAATAGCCATTAGAAAAAACATCTTTAGAGTCAGAAACCTGACATGTGCTGACTCTAGTGGTTCAAATGGGGTCCCAGACAGACCCTCGAGCACTATCGCTAAGTCCCATGAAGGGACTGTTGCTCTGGTGGGCGGCCTTAACCGCCTGGCTCCACGAATGAAGCGAGCGACTAGTGGGTGCTTCCCCACCGAGACCCCGTCAATCAGAGAGTGGCAAGCTGAAATGGCGGCCACATAGACTCTGAGAGTACCAGGAGATGTTCCTGAGGACAATTTCTCTTGCAGGAACTCCAGCACTGAAACAACTTGGCAGTGAACTGGGTCTGCATGGTGTGTCACACACCAACTTTCAAAGACACGCCATTTGAGGGCATAACTTCTTCTAGTGGAGGGAGCCCTAGCACTCAGAATAGTCTCTACAACATCAGCTGGAAGCCCAGCATCTCTTAGTTGGTCCCCCTCAGGGGCCAGACATGAAGGTTCCAGAGCTCGGGCCGGGGATGAAATATTGTCCCCTGCGCCTGAGATAGGAGATCTCTCCTGACCGGAATCGCCCACGGCGAGCCGTCGAGGAGGGATATTAGATCTGAGAACCATACTCTGGTCGGCCAACGGGGCGCTATCAATAAGAGGCGATACCCCTGTTGACGGACCTTGGCTAGGACTCCCGGGAGCAGAGCAATCGGGGGAAATGCGTACAGACGCAGTCTGGGCCACATATGGGCCATCGCGTCCAGACCCAGGGGAGCTGGAGGAGTCAGAGAGAAGTAGAGGGGACATTGTGCTGTCTCCTGTGAAGCAAAGAGGTCCACCTCTGCTTCGTAAAATCTTTCCCAGATTTGACTGACTACTTCGGGGTGGAGTTTCCATTCCCCGTGTGTCACAGCTTGTCTGGACAGAAAGTCTGCTCCCATATTCATATGCCCCGGAATATAAATCGCTCTGAGGGACAGGAACTTGTCCTGTGCCCAAAGCAGAATCTGCTGCGCTAACCTGTTCAGGCGGCGCGAACGCAGTCCGCCCTGGCGATTTATGTAAGAGACCACCGCTGTGCTGTCCACCCGCACTAGGACATGGTAGCCTCTTAACTGCTGGAGAAAGTATTTCAGGGCCTGAAATACAGCCATCATTTCGAGGCAATTGATGTGCCAGTTGAGATGATGACCTCTCCAGATCCCTTGGGCTGGACGGCCATTCAAGACCGCACCCCAGCCCGTGAGGGAGGCGTCTGTCGTTAGCATCTTGCGACGACAACACGGACCTAGAGTGGGACCCAAGGTCAGAAACCGGGGTCTGAACCACATAGAAAGGGTACGAAGCCCCTGGCGCGTAACCCTTATTTGCCTCTGGGGATTGGCCCTTGGATGAAATCCCCTGGCTCTGAGCCACAACTGAAACGGTCTCATGTGCAGAAGACCCAAAGGTATCACCGTGGATGCAGCTGCCATGAGACCTAAAACCCTTTGAAAGTAATGTAGAGTAACTTTCTGACCTAGCTTGATATTCTTTAGGGTGTTTAGAATGGATTCGACCCGCGCAGGAGACAGTTGTGCCTGCATTGTAATCGAATCCCATACAACCCCCAAATACGTTGTTCTCTGGGCAGGAGAGAGAACGCTTTTCTTGGCGTTGAGTCTCAACCCCAGAGATCTGAGATGAGCTAGGACGACATCCCGATGTCGAAGCGCAAGCTCTTGAGACCGGGCCAGAATGAGCCAGTCGTCTATGTAATTCAAAATGCGGATGCCCTGGAGTCGCAGAGGAGCCAGTGCTGCATCCATGCATTTTGTATACGTGCGGGGTGACAGAGCTAGGCCGAATGGAAGAACCCGATACTGGTAAGCTTCGCCCCCGAAAGCGAACCTCAGGAACTTCCTGTGTTGTGGCAAAATTTCTACATGGAAATATGCATCCTTGAGATCGATTGTCACAAACCAATCCCTTGACTGGATCTGAGAAACAATCATCTTGATTGTTAGCATCTTGAACTTGTAAGTTCTGAGGTAGCGGTTTAACCCGCGAAGATCCAAAATTGGACGCAGCCCCCCATCTTTCTTGGGAACCAGAAAGTATTGGCTGTAATAGCCTGAGTCTCTGTCTGGCAGGGGAACATGTTCTATGGCCCCTTTGTCCAGCAGAGTCTGCAATTCCTGTGTCAACAAATGCACTCGTTCCGGTTTCACGGAAGTGGAGACCACGCCGTTGAAACGCGGAGGACGATATGCAAACTGAATCCTGTAGCCCTTTTCTACAGTCCTTACGACCCAAGGAGAGATATCTGGCAGTAGCTTCCACGCTGCCAGTTTCTCTGATAGGGGCACTAGTTTTGACACTTCGCTTATCTGGGGGGATGTTACATGTACGGTGTCCTGAAACATGGCAGGAGGCAACCGACCATGTAACACTTCGTCGGAGACCACTGCCCCCCGAAACACCAGTGGTGGCGGAGGTAATACAGTGGTCTCCTGAGGGTGCCGGGAAGGAGCCCCTATTCTCTGCTGGATTTTTACGCGCCCCTCCCCGAGGGGACACACCCCCACGGTCCTGGGCGCACCACCCTCAGGACCTTTTTTTAGTGAGGATGCTCCTCAGGTCTGGCCTCTTAGAGGCGGACTGTGGAGTGCGACGAGCCGCTCCCCAGTCTTTGCGAGGAGGCGCACGACTCGCCACACTCTCTTTCTGGACATCCCGCCTCAGGGAGACCAGACCTGGTCGGGACTGGGTGGCCGATGGTCCCGACGCTTGAGCACGGCGGGGAAGAAACCTCACAAACGCTTCTTCATGGCGCCTCGCCTCCCGGAACCTGGTGACGACCGAGTTAACGGCGTCACCAAACAGGCCGGAAGGCGAGACTGGGGCATCAAGGAGGAATGATCGGTCCCTCTCCTTGATGCCTGTGAGGTTGAGCCACAAATGTCTCTCCGTGGAGACCATAGCAGCCATAGAGCGGCCGATGGCACGGGCCGTCTGCTTTGTTGCACGGAGAGACAGATCTGTGGCCCGGCGAAGTTTTAAAAACGCCTCTTCGTCGATGGTCCCGCCTGTGCTCAAGTCCTTGAGCAGGTCAGCCTGGTACGCCTGCAAGACCGCCATGGTGTGCAGGGAAGCACCAGCCTGACCCGCTGCCTGATATGCTTTCCCCACCAGCGAAGATGTTAGTCTGCAAGGCTTGGTGGGGAGCATGGGTTTTTTTAAGGATGATGAGCTCCCAGGGGAGAGATAGCCCGCGAGCGTCTCTTCTACCTGGGGCATCATCATATAGCCCCGTGTCTGTGAGTCCATGATAGTCGAATAAATCGACGTCGAGGGCACAAAGACACGGGACGAATAGGGCTTACTCCATGAACGAGCTAGCTCGTCATGGAGATCGCCAAAGAAGGGGAGAGACCGTCGCTGAGGTCCCTCCCCCCGGCCACCTGACAGAAATCTGTCATCCAGCTTCGAGCGTTTGAGGGTCTCTTGCTCCTGCGGCCAGTCTAGTTTTAGCCGATCAACCGCTCGAGTTACCACCTCGAGTAACTCCTCATACGCTTTGTCGTCGCGAGAGGAGCGCTCAGAGGTGGCGCTCAGAGGTGGCGCTCTCGAGGTCAATCTCTGCAGAAGCAAGAGAGGAAGTGTCCTCCGCCCGTTCTGAAGAAGCGCCGGGGCGCGCTTCAGAAACGGACGCAAGGACCTCCTGATCCGGCGAGATCGCGAGAGAAAGAGGCGTGCTCGTCTCACGCGCCTCAGCCAGATCAACACGCGACCCCCAGGACTGCAGCGAGGGAGCGGCGGCTCGCTCTTCTTTGAAAAAAGCGAGCCGCGCACGAAGCACTTTGATCGGTAACTGATCGCAGTGCTCGCACTCTCCCTCGAGCCCGAGGGCAGCGTGTTCTTCCCCCAAACACTCGAAGCAAAAACCATGAGGATCATCCTCCGAGATGAGCCTTACGGAGGGAGGCACGCATCTCCTTTCTGACTCCATCATGATCTTTCTTTTTTTTTTTTTTACTTTACTTTCTTTTTTTTGTAAGACACTGCAAAACAGCACACACACACACAAAACGGTCCTTGAAGACAAAGAAAACCTGCAGGTGTGTTCGATTCACATCTATTTATAACCCGCAGGTGCGCATAATCAGATACGTCACCTACCGAGGTTATTTAAGCCAATTCTTGGCGTGTTTGACACACAATCTTCACAACCGGTCGAACAAAGAATGTTCTCATTAGCGTATTGATACGCAGCATCGAGTGTAGCTTTTGGTAGGGAACCATGGTTACATACGTAACCTGAGACGTTTCTCGCTTCCCAGTGGATAAATTCAAGTCCCTTTTTTTTCTCATTTTAATGTCCTGATTCATTGATTCACAGATGTTTTTAGGTTATTTCTCTTTATTATTTATTTATAATGATAATTTAGCAAAGCACTGTGCCTAAAGCTGTAATTTGTGTTGTTCTTTAATTTTCTGATTTTTAATTTTGTAGTTATATTGAAAGTAAAACAAGAGTTGTCAGTAAGTGTGATCATTTTATGTGTAGCAGGAAGCTCCATTACTGAGTCAAGCGTCCGTTATGGGTGCTTACATTTGACGTTAATCTGCTATTTAAAAAAATAAATAAATACAAATTGGCAATTCCTAGATAAGAATATTGTCAGTAGTTGACTTATTGTCGTCCATGTAAATTTGCCAGTTAGAAAATGTCAAAGCACAAATTCATGACTAGTATGCAACCCGTTGCATTCAAATTCAGGGAGGTTTGCAGCTTTAGCCTTCGTTTGTTCTCAATAAAATGGAGGAAAAACTTGAATGTTGTCAGTCTTTTATTTTTAAGTGCAATACATAAGTTGCTTGGACATTTATTTCAAGAGATCAAACTGTAAGTTTATTATCAAATTCAAACTTTAGCACCAAAATAAACTTAATTCTTATTTGAAGTGCTTTGTGTTTATTTCTGATCAAACACAGTTGTTTTACAGTTCCGAATGCTCTCTTTTCTCTCTGTCTTGACGTATGAGATCTGGAAGTGTCTTGGTCATGAATGTGTAGTGTTTGCCCTTCAGGTTCTTCCCAGCTTTCTGTTTCAGTCCGATGCTGAGATACTCTGTCTCATCCTCATATTCAGGCCAGTGTGTCAGACCCGGACCATTCGGAGACCTGCCAAACCAAAATGAGCTATATTAGAGTACAAAAACAATATATGTTGTTGTTCTACACACACAAGAGGACTGATATTTTACCCGGTCCATGCAAAGTTCCCCCAGTAGGCCATCACAGTCCTGCACAGCTCTTCCTCTTCCTTTGTGAAAGGAGCTAAAAGATTGAACCATTAAATGATGATTCATCAGTCATTTAAAACTCTTTCAGAAACATTCAGTGTCAGTTAAGGATGTGTTTGTGATTTTGAGTCTTACCGGTTGCTTTGAGATGGGCTTTAGCGAAGCAGGTGCCCTGGATAAAGAACAGTTCATCGCCATGGTCGACACCAACAAAGCTGGGCCTTTTCCCCTTGACCATACTGGGAGGATGCTGGAACTTGTACAGGTAAACTGGTGCTCCTGAGGCTACAATCACAACAGCAATCCTTGATTTTACAGACTTTTTAAACAAGTGAAAATACGTAAGGTATAATGGGGTAGTTCACACAAAGATATCATTTATATGTCGTCATTTATTCACTCTCAAGTTGTGTGAAACCTGTATGAGTTTTTTCTCTGTTGAACACACACACAAAAAAGAATATTGATAACAGTTGATGAGGGGGAGGGTATGCGGACTATGCACCTCGTCGAAGAGGCCCTGGAGCCTCTAAACATGCCCAGAGTAGAGGGGTGTCATTTTACTTTCATGCCCACCAGAGTGAGCGTACGTGGTCTTGGCATTGCTCAAAAAAGCCCCTGGAGCTCAGCGTTCTTGGTATGGAAAACGTCATTTTGCAAAGTAGGGGGCGTCTTCATACACTCATTACCGCTAGAGGGAAGGTACATCACTCGAAAAAGCCCCTGGAGCTCAGCTTTCATAATTAGTGAGAACCACAGTAGGGGGCATCATCTTACGCTCATGTCCATCAGAGTGAGGGTACGTGGGCTTGGCATTGCCTCTGAAGCTCAGCATTCATGGTTATAGAAAACCGTTAATTCCCAGAGTAGGAGGTGTCATCTTGCACTAATGCCCGCCAGAATGAGGGTATGTGGACTTGGCATCGCTAGAAAAAGGCCCTTAGAGCTCAGCATTCATGGTTATGGAGAACCTTTAATTCTCAGAATAGAAAGCATCATCTTAATTTCATGCCCGTCAGAGTGAGGGTACGTGGGCTTGGCATCGCTAGAAAAAGGCCCTTGGAGCTCAGCATTCATGGTTATGGAGAACTGTCAATTCTCAGAGTAGGGGGAGTCATCTTACATTGATGCCTGCCAGAGTAAGGGTTTGTGGGCTTGGCTTCACTCAAAAAAGCCACCGGAAGCTCAGCATTCACGGTTATGGAGAACCATCAGTTCCCAGAGTAGGGTGCATCATTTTACTCTGATACCCACTAGAGTGAGGGTGCATGGGCTTGGCATCGTCTGGAAAAGCCCCTGGAGCTCGGCTTTCGTACTTATGGAGAACCAGAGTCATCTTCCTCTCATGCTCGCCAGAGCGAGGGTAAATGCTCAAAAAACCCTGGAGCTCAGCATTCATGGTTAAGGAGAATTGTCAATGCCCAGAGTAGGGGGCGTCATATTACTCTCATGCCTGCCAGAGTGAGGGTATGTGGTCCTGGCAATTCTCAAAAAAGCCCTGAAGCTCAGCATTTTCATGGTTATAGAGAACCATAAATTCCTAAAGTAGGGTGCGTCATCTTACTCTGACGCCCACCAGAGCGAGGGTGCATGGGCTTGGCATTGTCTGAAAAAGTCCCTAGAGCTACTCTGGTTCTCATACTTATGGAGAACCAGAATAGGGTGCGTCATCTTACTCTTATGGCCGCTGGAGTGAGGGTACCTGGACCTGGCAATGCTAGAAAAAGCTATTTTCGTGGTTATGGAGATCCGTCAATTCCCAGAGTAAGGAGTGTCATCTTACTCTCAGCTTCACAGGGAACCAGAGAAGGGGGTGCTAACCTACTCCCATGTCCACCAGGGTGAGGATAGGAGGCTGGACATGCCTTAGAAGAGCTCCCAGAGCCACCATTCCATGCCCTCAGAGACCTTTCCTATACCCCTGATGGCAGGTGCATAGAGCTCCATCTAAACCACATCCACACCGCAGCTGCAGGCGAGATCGACCCGGTCGTCAAGGAGGAGGATGAAAATTTGACCCTAGCCTTATCGTATACGCTGAGGCCTAGGAATTTAAAACTCGGATCGATGATAGACCTGGTAGAAATCGCACCCCCCACCCCGCAGTAAACAGCCCCCTGGGGGCAAAAGATACCGTCTTCCGTTAACTGCTTTGTTATCCACGTTCTTTAAAATATTTTCTCTTATTTTCAACAGAAAGAAACCCTTTTCTTCCATACAGCTGCAAAAGTCTAATATGAATAAATTAATTATTGACTACTTCTCACCACTGTGGCATTTTGCCAGTTGGAGGGCAGGGATGTTGAACATCAGGTCACCCATCATCTCTCTATAAATGTCCCGGATTTGAATGGGGTCGCTTGTGTCGCCTAGGTACTCGTTCGCCACCAGATCAATGATCCATCGATCCCTGGGCTAATCACATTCAAGGAAACACAAATGTAAGCTACAGAAGAAAGAAATCCAATGTGCTTCTCATTGAACAATTATAATTAGATAATGTAAGTGTGCATTGTGTTGAGTTATAACTTACATCAGGATACGTGAGGGTCAAGTCTTTTATGGCTTGCTCTTTATCAATCCCATCAATCCATCCTTTACCTGCAAAATACTATGGAGAAATAACATTCAATTTCAATTATATAATTCAATTATATATTTCAATAGACTCAATGAGTTTAAACCTTCAATTTTGTGGAGTAAAAAGTTTAAAATAAAAACATATTTTTAAATTATTTTAAATAATTTCAGTCTTTAAAATACACAGTTCTTAAGTCAAATATGAAGTAAACTAAAACCTGCATATAAAAATACTATTACCCTCTACTTGCTATACTTACTATACTAATTTTCTAATAAACGTTTTCTGTGACGTTGTTTATTGAGATACTAGCCGTTTGGGGTGTGATATTAAATAAAATAATAAATGTAATATTTACTCACTGCGGTCAATAAAAAGCCAAACTCATCATTGGTAATTCCTGTGATGAGTGGAACTTTACTGAACTCTTGCTTCTTTACGATCTCCTCCACAGGTTTGGGAAGGAAATAAGAATCCACAACAAGACTGAAGTGCAATATCGCAAACTAGAAACACAGTGGAAACAATATTCACAGTTAATAGCTCCTCATATTAATCACATTAAATATATTTTTATATAAATATATAAACGTTTACTGAGTTTACTTTCTTCCCTGATACAACCAAGAAGATCATCCCTGAGTTTCTTGTCTTCTTGTCATGATCACAGAGGTCATCCCTGAGTTTCCTTTCTGCTCTGATGCGACCATTGAGGTTGTCCCTGAGTCTCCTATCTCCCCCGATGCAAACACGGAAATTCCTGAATTTCCGTGGAGGACGCACTTGCGCTTCCTGCCTACCCTGATATGGCTCTAGAGGCCGAAGATAACCTCTCTGTGTTGTATGATTCGGTTTTGCCTCATCAGCCATGGTGGTGTCCAGTTCCACTTACATCAGCTTTGCCTGCTCCACCCTGGGAGTCTTTGGTCCCCTCTGCTCTGCTGTGGTGGTCATTTGCTCCACCTTGGAGGTCTTCAGCTCCATCCTGGGAGGCTTTGGTCCCCTCTGCTCTGCTGTGGTGGTCATCTGCTCCACCTTGGAGGTCTTCAGCTCCACCCTCGTGGTCTTCTGCTCCGCCGTGGGGATCTTCAGCTCCACCTGCTTCACACTGGTGGTCTTCGACTCCACCCCTGGGGTTCGGTCCCCTCTGCTCTGCTGGTGGTCATTTGCTCCACCTTGGAGATCTTCAGCTCCATCCTGGGAGGCTTTGGTCCCCTCTGCTCGGCTGTGGTGGTCATCTGCTCCCACCTTGTAGGTCTTCAGCTCCACCCTCGTGGTCTTCTGCTCAGCCGTGGGGATCTTCAGCTCCACCTGCTTCACACTGGTGGTCTTGACTCCACCCTGGGGGCTTCAGTCCCCTCTGCTCTGCTGTGGTGGTCATTTGCTCCACCTTGGAGGTCTTCAGCTCCATCCTGGGAGGCTTTGGTCCCTCTGCCCTGCTGTAGTGGTCATCTGCTCCACCTTGTAGGTCTTCAGCCCCACCCTCATGGGCTTCTGCTCTGCTGTGGTGGTCTTCAGCTCTGCCTGCTTCACACTGGCGGTCTTCGACTCCACCCCTGGGGGCTTCGGTCCTTTCTGCTCTGCTGTGGTGGTCATTTGCCCCACCTTGGAGGTCTTCTGCTCCGATGTGGGGGTCTTCACCTCTGCCTTGGTAGACTTTTGTTTCACAGTGGGGATCTTCGTTCTTGCCTGCTCCACCCTGGTGGTCTTCAGTTCCGCCCTGGCTTCCTGTTACGGCGGCTCAGCCCTGGATTTCTGCTCCGCCCTTGACACCATCGTCTCCAAATCCACTCTCACTCCCGATCAGCTTTAATCTCCAGTTCTGCTTCAGCTCCATGGGGCTGACCTTCCATCTCTCCCCTTGATGCTCTGGGGAGGGATGGAAGGTTAGACCAATGGCTCTGTTATGATCCTTGTCACGTTCCCCTGTCTTGTTCTAGGACTTTAATGTTGAAATGTTTTCTGTGTTCCTTTGTTCTTGCGTTTAGTTCCCATTCCTTTGCGTACTTGTTTGTCTCCTTGGTTCTTCTTGTTGGTAGCTTGTTTTCCTTTGCCCTGTTCTTCCTGAGCTCTTGTTTCACGTTTAAGCCTTGAATTACCTCTAATAAACCTACACGGCTAACATTTGGACCCTGCCTCTCCTCTTCTGTGCCTCACCCCATTACAAGCACACATTTAAATTATACTATCTTTTGATTTAAAACCATTTTTCTGAACGGCTTACTTTTATGGAAAATTTCACACCTGATTGGAACATTCCAGAACTTCCTCCTCAGACCAGCGCATGATGCAGTCAACAATCTCAGATAAGCTGCTACTGTCACATTTACATAATTTGGCTGCATTCTGAAATGACAATCAACACAATTTATTTATTAGTAGTAGTATTTAATATAACTTATTTAAATAACAGAAGAACAAATAAGAAGAGAATTAAATAGTACCTGAGCCCTCAGTAAAGGATTACCCATCACAAAACCATCCCAAAAAGCAGTCCCGCTTTCTGCAATGGCACGATGAAACAGACCAGAAGCCAATGGCGAAAGGATCTTGAAGATACAATGACACCAAAAGTGACTCGATCACTCTAAACTGGCTGAATTATGGTTTCTACAGCTACTATGTTATAAATAAAGACTCATACCAGCGTGGATACACTCATTCCTCCAGCAGACTCTCCAAAGATAGTCACAGATCCAGGATCTCCACCGAAGCTATGGATGTTCTCCTGAATCCACTGAAGAGCAGCAACCTGATCCAGGAAACCATAGTTTCCTGGCGCATGTTCATCTCCCGTGCTACAAAAAGAAAAAGAATCTTTAATCTTAATCTGTAATTAACTACAGAAATTAACAACAGGGTTTAAATCATGCATACAAGTGATGTGAGGACTCCATGCTGATCAGACTGGTTTTGTTTTGATGATTAAGGGTAACTGCAGATGTGAAATAATTTATGGCACCTACCTAAAGAATCCCAGCAGACCCAGTCTGTACTGAATCAGCACCACAACCACATCCTGATATGCTGACAGAACAGAGCCGTCATAAACTGAAGCTGAACCAAGAGAAAGTCCTCCACCATGAATCCAAACCATCACCTAGAAAACACAAGGAAACCTTCTCAAACTGTTTCAATAAGGACACTCACAGAAGTTGTTGATGAACTTACTGGTAGCTTTGCCTCTTCACCAGGTTTGACTGGAGTGTAGATGTTGAGATACAAGCAGTCTTCTGATACCTCGGGAATCTCCACATCCATAGCGAGAAACTCAAATTCAACCACACTAACTTGCCTGTCCTGGAGGCACCTTATGAAACCACAGCACCATTAGATCAGGGAAGTGTCTAAGCAGGTTTGAACTGAAATAGGGCTGAGTGAAATCTTACATTGGTGGCTGTTTGGTCGCATCTCTCACTCCGTCCCATTTCTCTACAGGCTGGGGCCGAGCCAGTCTCAGGGGGCCCACAGGGGGCTTGGCAAACGGTACGCCTAAATAGCTGTTGACAGTTGTGTCCTTGCCCTTAACAGTCAGGAAGGCACCTCTCAGAGATCCTAATTTGGTGTGTACTACAGGTCCTGTTAGAAACTAATGAGTAACAATTCTTAGTTTCATGCAAGGAGTCTTAATGAAACAATGCTGATTCTCTTAACTTGCCTTCCTTTCGCTCTTTTATTAACTGCGGAAGGGTTTGAGTTATGAAAGTGAAGCGTTTTCCCTTTAGGTCTTTCCCAGGTTTCTGTTGCAGTCCAATGCCGAGATACTCAGCCTCAGCTCCATATTTAGGCCATTTTGTGAGGCCCGGACCATTCGGAGACCTACCGTCACGAAAAATATAGTTATAAACGCATTTGCCGAATTCTTAGAAATGTACTATTTGTTTTCATGTTGGTTACATATGGTTTGGAAAACTTTCATACCATTTTTAAGAAAAATTGCAATCGAATGACTAAATGACCACATGAACGTGTCATGTAGTGTCAAGTAAAAAGTAATCTTCCTTAAACCTGAATAGATGTGAGATCTTAAGTTTAAAACATATTTTTAATAAAACGTTATTAAATATTATGTGAAAACCCTATACATCATTAATTTATAAATGACTTTTTCAGATAGTCGATCTGATATTTTAAGAGATTTATTGATTTTGACACAGTCACAAATTGTATGCAGTGGTTCTCTCTATGATGTCACTTCCTGTTTTGTTTTTTTTCCCCTGCTTGTTGGTCACACCACATGATTTGATTAAGCCGACAAGGGTTTTCAAATGATTATGTTTTAACAGAAGTGCTTCACTGCTTATTTCATTTTCTAAGAAATAATCCTCAAATTTTATGCCAAATACTTACCTTTTAATTTTAAGAATTTCATCCTTTTAGTGAGACTTTTTTTTCATCATGATGTCAGGACAGTTGTATCACCTTAACATTTTTGACTTTATCACCCAAAAAATATCAACTGGACGACTTTCTGGTAAGCATCACTTACCCAGTGCGAGCAAAGTTTCCCCAGTAAGCCATGACAGTTCTACAAAGTTTATTCTCTTCTTCTGAGAGTTCACCTGAATTAAAACAGAGAGAAAAACGTCAAACAGAAAACCTAAAAGATACACTGCTTTGATTGTCACTATCCATACAGTCTGCTGAAAACTCACTAATGTGACAGCACCTTTAGATTGTGCACTTCTCAAACATTAAAACCATTTGTATTGTTTCCTAATATTATTCAGAGCATACCTTCCAGCTTTAAATGTCCATTTGCAAAGCAAGAACCAAAAACAAATGCAATTTCATCTGTATGGTCACTTCCAGCAAAACTGGGTCTTTTCTTTTGAAGTATGCTGGGAGCATGCTGGAATTCATACACATATACTGGTGCACCGGTATCTATTAAGGGACAAAATTGATAATTATCTTTCACTGAATCAGCCTTCAGCAAAATAAACAGTCACATTTCTACCAAATCTCACCTTTGTGGTAATTTGCCAGATTGCGAGCTGGGATGTTGAACATAAAGTCTGCTGACATCTCTCGAAAACCATCTCTGATTTTGATCCTGTCAGGAGATGCACCCAGATACTCATTTAAAACAAGCTCAGCAGCTGACTCATCTCGAAGCTAAAGTAGAGAGCAATAGACCAGAAATATTAAACCTTTAATATCTTATGCAAACAATAATCTCAAATTGAAGATAAAAGTATTCTGTCTTACAGTAGGAGTAAACCTGGTCAAAACTGGCATAATCTGCTCTATATCCATCCCATCTACCCATCCTGGAGGTGTAAAGAACTATGGAAAAACATTTGCTAAATATGAATATACTTAAAATTCTGACTGAAGTTTGGAAAAACACGTAATATATTTTTAGAAATGTAAAAGTTTAGTTGTTTACGTTAGTCAACGTAAAACCCCACTCATCATCAGTGATTCCGGTGATCAGAGGCACTTTGCTAAACTCGTGGGATTCAAGAAGCTCTGCTACAGGTTTTGGAAGGAACCGGCCATCCATTGTCACTCCAAAATGAGGTATTGGAAGGTCCTGTGTTAAAAGGCAAACATATGCAAACACACTGTTTAATACTTAGCAGGACTGTTTGTATATATTTGCAACATATTTAATTGAATGTTCACATAGACTCCATGACACAACCCAGTATGTGGACACACCATAGTGATCTTCAATATGTCGTCTTCTGTCAGCTGCATCACACAGTCAGCAATCTTCTTGGTGCTGGAAATATCACAGCCAGATAAATTTCCTACAGCCTAAAGAGAAAAATGTTATTTACATTGAATATATTTCATTTTTATTATAGAATACAGGTTATTTAAGAAAGGAACAGAAGTAATTGACCTGAGCTAATGCCAGAGGGTTAGGATTTGATGTCACATCCAATGCTGCCGTACCGCTCTCTGCAATGGCATGATGGAAGAGGTTTGCCGATAATGGAGAAAGAACCTATTAAAAAAAATATATAAAATTTTCTACGGACAATGACATGATGTTGTTTTTTTCTGAAAAATACTTAAATATAATCATGTCAAAGAAGCCAAAATTACAGAAAATATTTTTAATTTGAAATGCCTACATGCAAAGACACACTGACTCCTCCAGCAGACTCTCCAAAGATGGTCACCAATCCAGGATCTCCACCAAAGCTGTGGATGTTCTCCTGAACCCACTGAAGAGCTGCAACCTGATCCAGAAGACCATAGTTTCCTGGAGCATGTTCATCTCCTGTGCTAAAGGGCAGATGATCATCATACAACTTCATCAGAGACCTTAAACCTCAATGGCACTACCTATATCAGATTGTCACAAGGACGGTCTCTGTGGCCCCCTCCATTCCCAGCCAGCGGGAGCCGTCACCGGAGTTCTAGTCACTACATTCCCCATAATCCCGTGCCTGGGGCTCCACTTCCGGTTCCGGGTCCCTCCGGTTCACTTCCTGTTTGTCGGCCATTTCAGCGCGCTGCGCCGGCTGGGTTCCCCGCGAAGTTTTGCTAGTCATGCTAACAATCCTGAGCGTTTCTCTATCGGACTGCTTACCTGTTGCCAACCGGACTGTTTATCGTGTGTGTGAAACTCTGCTGCCTGCCTTTTGTCGACCCTCGCTATTCCATTGGACTATCCCTTTTGAACGCCGCCAGCCCCGACCTATTGCATGGACTTTGACTACCCCGTTTGTTTTGCCTTCACCACACCTGTCCGCTGTTGTTGCCCTAAGCCTGCCGATTACGTTTGTTTCTAAAATAAAGTTGTTGCAAATGGATCCCACGCCTCCGGATTCCTCCTTGACTGCGTCACAGAAAACTTCGCCGCCAACGGATCCAGCGACAACGAGCCAGATCGCGTCAGAGGTATCCGCTCAAGCATCTATGCTCACCCGTCACCAGCAACAATTGGATCACCTCTCCACGCTAACGGAGCAGCTAGTTCGAGCGATACAGGGACTACAGGCCGCTACACCCCCCGTTTCTCCGCCGGTGTTTAACCCGCCTGCAACAGCCGCGGCAGTTACCGCGAGCCCTCGACTAGCGTTTCCAGAAAAGTTCGACGGCACGCCATCCAAGTGTAAAGGATTCCTCCTCCAGTGCACCCTGTTTGTCAATCAGCAACCCAATCTGTACTCGACGGATGAAAGTAAGATCGCCTTTATTTGTTCTCTTCTGACCGGGAGGGCTTTAGAGTGGGCCACCGCAGTTTGGGATTTGGGGCGACCAGCTTTTCCCTCGTTTGCCACATTCCTCCAGAGTTTCAAGGCGGTATTTCAACCCAACCCAGAGAGCAGCGAGGCAGGAGAACAGATTATGGCATTAAAACAGGGCCGACGCACTGCTGCTGATTATGCACTGGATTTCCGCACACTGGCGGCTCAGAGCGGTTGGAATGATGGACCCCTGAAACTGCATTATCGGAAGGGACTCAATCCAGACCTCCAGGTAGAGCTAGCGTGCCGTGATGAGGGCCTTTCACTCAATCAGTACATCGACCTCTCAATCCGTATTGATAACGTGATGCGTGCCCGTAAGCCTGTTCGTACCTTCACTCCCTTACTCCCATCTCAACCGTCCACCATGACCGCCCCTGAACCCATGCAGTTGGGAGCAACCAAGCTAACAGTGGAGGAGAGAGAGCGTCGCATCAAGAACCACCTCTGCTTATACTGCGGACAACCCGGTCATCTCCGAGCCACCTGTCCCACTCGACCACCTCGTCCACCCACCTCGGTGAGTTCTGACCCTGTCCTTCTCAATCATTGTGTAGTCCCTGCGATTCTTAAAACTAAGGACATTTCCATTCGTACTACCGCGTTAATTGACTCAGGCGCCGCAGGAAACTTCATTGATAGAGACTTTGTTGCAACTAATTGCCTCCCTGTTCTCTCTTGTACCTCGCCCGTGGCAGTGGCCGCCCTCGACGGGAGACCATTAGGAACAGGAAGGGTCGAGCACACCACCGACGACCTCACTCTCTGTCTCGAACCTCAGCATCAAGAAACCATCCGTTTCTTCATAATCTCCTCTCCTCGCACACCACTCATCCTTGGATACCCATGGCTCAACCAACACGAACCCGTAATCTCCTGGTCTTCAGGTACCATCACTCAGTGGTCATCTCATTGCACGCAACATCATCCTCAGCCAGACCCTCCCGCAGCCCCCACACCAGCATCAACCAAACTCCAGGAATCCATACCTGCTGAATATCATGATCTCCTTGAGGCCTTCAGTACCACTAAAGCCACCCAGCTACCACCTCACCGGCCAGGGGATTGCGCCATAGATCTTCTTCCTGGATCCATACCTCCCAGAGGACGTATCTTCCCTCTCTCCCAGCCGGAAGCGGAGGCCATGAATCAATACATCAAGGAGGAACTTACAAAGGGCTTCATTCGACCATCAACCTCTCCTGCCTCGGCGGGATTCTTCTTCGTTAAAAAGAAAGATGGAGGCCTGCGCCCATGTATTGACTATCGTGCCCTCAACGACATTACTGTCAAATACCGTTATCCCTTACCATTAGTCCCTCCAGCCCTAGAACAGCTTCGTGCCGCCAAGATTTACACCAAACTCGATTTACGATCTGCATACAACCTTATCAGAATCCGGGCGGGGGATGAGTGGAAGACGGCCTTTTCCACTACGACCGGGCACTACGAGTACCGGGTGATGCCCTTCGGTCTGGCCAATAGTCCTTCCTACTTTCAGGCCTTCGTCAATGACGTTTTCAGGGACATGTTGAACCGTTGGGTTATTATCTACATCGACGACATATTGATTTACTCAAACTCGTACTCAGAACATGTTCAGCACGTCCGGGCTGTCCTTCAACGCCTAGTTAAGCATGAGCTGTACGCCAAGGAGGAAAAATGTGAGTTCCACCAAGAACGAATCACCTTCCTCGGCTATGTGATCAGCCCGGAGGGGGTCGCCATGGATGAGTCAAAGGTTAATGCGGTTCGCAACTGGCCACGCCCGAAAACCCTTAAAGAACTTCAGCGTTTTCTGGGCTTTTCTAACTTTTATCGCCGGTTTATCCGTAACTTCAGCACCGTGGCAGCTCCACTCTCATCTATGATAAAACAAGGCAGCACTCGCTTAACCTGGACGCCTGCCGCCGCTCAGGCCTATGACGAACTCCGACAGAGATTCACTACCGCACCCAT
Organism: Labeo catla; assembly: GCA_012976165.1. NCBI lineage: Eukaryota > Metazoa > Chordata > Actinopteri > Cypriniformes > Cyprinidae > Labeo > Labeo catla. The sequence continues at coordinate 443,670 of VONZ01000525.1, forward strand.
CCTGCACCACCCAGACCCCAACCTTCCCTTCCTCGTGGAGGTGGATGCATCCAATACCGGTGTGGGGGCAGTACTCTCTCAACGCCAAGGTCAACCACTCAAGACCTACCCTTGTGCCTTTTTCTCCCATAAGCTCAGTCCAGCCGAACGCAACTACGATGTAGGCAACAGAGAGCTATTGGCCATTAAGCTCGCTCTCGAGGAATGGCGGCACTGGCTAGAGGGCGCACGACATCCCTTCACAATTCTGACCGATCACAGGAACCTGGAATATATCCGTACTGCCAAGGTTCTGAACCACCGTCAAGCCAGATGGGCTCTGTTCTTTACCAGGTTTCACTTCGACATAACGTATCGACCCGGCTCACAGAACACGAAAGCAGACGCCCTGTCACGCATTCATGAACCCGATCACTCTCCTGCCACACCAGAAACCATTATCCCCACTTCCGTCATCCTGGCTCCTGTCGCTTGGGACATCATGACCGAGATCACCGAAAGTCATACCCAGGACCCTCCTCCAGATGACTGCCCAGCTAACCTAACCTATGTACCGGTCCCTCTACGCTCCCGAGTCCTATCAGAGGTCCACTCCAACCCCAGTTCCGGCCACCCTGGGATCGAGGCCACCATCGACCTGCTCCGCAACCGATTCTGGTGGCAAACCTTACGCCCTGACACTATCACGTTCATTAAGAATTGTTCAGTGTGTAATACCTCCAAGGTCCCCCGTCAATTACCTGCTGGTCTTCTACAACCTCTCCCGGTACCCAACCGTCCGTGGTCACATATAGCGGTAGATTTCATCACCGATCTCCCCGCCTCCAACGGTCAGACTACCATCCTCTCGGTTGTTGATAGATTCTCCAAGGGTTGTCGATTTATCCCATTTCCCAAACTGCCCTCCGCCATGGAGACCGCTGAAGCTCTCTGCAACTCCGTCTTCCGCTTCTACGGACTACCGGAGGACATTGTATCAGACCGAGGGCCCCAGTTCACCTCTCGACTATGGACCAGTTTTTTCCGCCTGCTGGGGGTTAATGTGAGCCTGACGTCAGGTTACCATCCCCAGGCCAATGGACAGGTCGAAAGGTTAAATCAGGAATTGACCAGGTTCCTACGCTCTTACTGTCAGGACCACCAGGAGGACTGGTGTCGCTTCCTCCTATGGGCCGAGTATGCCCAGAATTCCATACGCAAACCATCCACCAACCTCACACCCTTTCAGTGCACTCTTGGATTCCAGCCTCCTTTGTTTCCTTGGTCCGGGGAACCTTCAGACCTACCTGCCGTCAACTCCTGGTTTCAGCGGAGCGAGGAGACCTGGAACCGGGCCCATGTCCACCTGCAACGGGCCGTTCGACGAACGCAGACCCAGGCTGATCGTAGACGCCGAGTCGGTCCCACCTACGAGCCAGGACAGTGGGTGTGGCTCTCCACCCGGGACTTGCGCCTTCGTCTACCCTGCAAGAAACTCAGCCCCAGGTACGTGGGTCCTTTCAGAATCCTCCGTCAAATAACTCCAGTATCATTTAGACTAGAACTCCCACCTGAATACCGTATCTCACCCACTTTTCATATGTCTTTGTTAAAGCCCGCTGGTCGTCCGGGAGGAGGGGAGAACCTAGAGGGGACCGCCCCGCAGAGACCTGCCCCCCTGATCATCGACGGCGAGGAGGTCTATCGAGTCAGTACCATTCTGGACTCCCGGCGCCGGAGGGGTCGTCTGCAATATTTGGTCGACTGGGAGGACTACGGCCCCGAGGAGAGGTCATGGGTGCCCGCCGAGGACATCCTCGATCCTGCTCTCGCCACCGACTTCCACGCATCGCACCCAGATCGACCAGCACCCCGCGGAAGGGGCAGACCCCGGCGCCGGTTACCTCCTCGTGCCAGGAGGCACTCGCAGGGGGGGGGCTCTGTCACAAGGACGGTCTCTGTGGCCCCCTCCATTCCCAGCCAGCGGGAGCCGTCACCGGAGTTCTAGTCACTACATTCCCCATAATCCCGTGCCTGGGGCTCCACTTCCGGTTCCGGGTCCCTCCGGTTCACTTCCTGTTTGTCGGCCATTTCAGCGCGCTGCGCCGGCTGGTTCCCCGCGAAGTTTTGCTAGTCATGCTAACAATCCTGAGCGTTTCTCTATCGGACTGCTTACCTGTTGCCAACCGGACTGTTTATCGTGTGTGTGAAACTCTGCTGCCTGCCTTTTGTCGACCCTCGCTATTCCATTGGACTATCCCTTTTGAACGCCGCCAGCCCCGACCTATTGCATGGACTTTGACTACCCCGTTTGTTTTGCCTTCACCACACCTGTCCGCTGTTGTTGACCTAAGCCTGCCGATTACGTTTGTTTCTAAAATAAAGTTGTTGCAAATGGATCCCACGCCTCCGGATTCCTCCTTGACTGCGTCACACAGATTTGGCAGCATCAAAAACATGAACTAATAGGACTTTATGGCCATTCAAACAGATTAGATGTAAGATTAAAGTCCAAATACATATGGCCTGGTGAAATCAAATCTAAACCTTAATAATGCTTGTGTGCCAAAAAGGCTATTAAGGAATATTATTTGGAATTATTATAATTAATTTATTTAATAAACTATTAGGGGTTTTGTTGGATCTTTATACTGGTAACAATTAGTTTTTACCTGAAAAATCCAAGCAGACCAAGCCTGTATTGAATCAGGACTACAACTACATCCTGATAAGCTGCCAAAACATGTCCGTCAAAAATGGAAGCTGACCATAGATAAAAACCTCCACCATGAATCCAAACCATAACCTGTTGAACCATTACAAAACATCAATTAAAAACACTTAGACATATATACATGAAAATAAAATTCATCCAGATCAGTCACACATACAGGCAACTTGTCAGTTGCTCCAGGTTTAGAAGGTGTGTAGACGTTCAGATAAAGACAGTCCTCTGATGAGTCAGGAAACTCTGCATTCATAGATGTACTAGCTACCAAGTCTTTAGCTAACTGCTTATCCTGCAGACACCTGGGAAAGCCACAGGAACAATGTAAAATCTGGGTATTGAAGCTAACGTAACGTGGGTTCCCTGAGATAAGGGAACAAGCGTTGCATTGCTACACATATGGGGAAACTTCTGTTGAATACTGAAGCCTGATTAGTTCACGTTTGTGTAGCTGACGAATGTAGACATCGAAGACCAGCTGGCGGCCGCACAGATATCACCAATAGAAACTCAAGGCATGAAGCACTGACTGACAGTGCTTGTAAGTCACCTGCTAGCTTGACCGATGCTAATGCCAGTTTTAAGCGACGGGGCCATAAGTCTGCCAACTGGAGCAGCTCAAAGGGAAACCCTTGTAAGGCCCTATGGACTATGGATAAATCTTATGTTGGCACAGTGTGAGGACTAGGTGGATTCAGCCTCAAAGCTCTCCTCAAGAACTTAACGACCAGGTTGATGGCAACCACAAACACTCTGAGCGTGGATGGGTTGCATCCCTTGTCCAGCAGCTCTTGCAGAAAGGTTAACATGGATGACACATCACAGAATGGGTCCTTGTTCTGTGCTACACACCAGCCAGAAAAGACTGAGCATTTAAGGCCGTAGAGGCATCTTATAGATGGGGCTCTAGCCTCAAAAATAGTATCTGCCACCCTCACTGGTAGCTGTAAAGACTCTCGTCAAGGGGCCGAACATGAAGACTCCACTGAGGCCATGCCTCTTTGTCTGATTCCTCCAGAGTAGGGCCACCAAAACAACTGAACACCTGACTTTCCTGAGCCATGTGATGACCTGAGGGAGCAGGGCAATCGAAAGGGAAGACATATAGGCGAGCACTGGGCCATTCATGGGCCAGAGTATCCTGCTCCTTAGAGAAATATTTTGGGCAGTGAGAGCTATCTTCTGAGGCAAAGAAGTCCACCTCTGCCTTCCCAAAGACAGACCAGATCTTCTGAACCACTTGGGGATGTAGTCTCCATTCTACTGGAGCTATATTGGGTCAAGATGTTTTCTCCCTTGTTCAGTCTGCCCGGCACATGGATTGGCCTCATTGTGAACAGACTGCACTGTGCCCATAGAAGGAGGTGTCTCGCCATTCTGTAAATAAGTGTGACCTCACACCGTATTTCCGATTTATAAAGGCTACCACTGTCATGTTGTCCAAGCGGGCCAGGTGGTAGAAGGCTGGTGGAAAGGTTTTTTGGGCACAAAAAACTGCCAACGTCTCTAGGCAGTTGATGTAAAGACATTGTTCCAGGCTGGATCAAAAGCCAAATGACAGTGTGCCCTTGTACAGTGCTCCCCAATGTGAGTTTGAGGCATCTTTTGTGACTACCTTCCCTCTGTAAATTTTTAGAGCACATTTCATAAGTGCTGAGATCAAGGATGGGCCTGAGCCCATCATATTTCTTTGGAACAAAGAAGTAGCAGCTGTAAAAGCCTGGCTTAAAGTTTGCTAAATGACCCATCTCTATGGCCCCTTTTCAAGCAAACTTTGTAATTTAGCTCAGAGAATGCGAGAGTCATTGTCCCGTACTGAAGTTTGGATGACACTTCTGAAATGCGGGGTTCTATAGGCAAAGTGGAGAGAGTAGCCTCTTTCTGTGGTCTGCAGAACTCAGCTTGGCACACCCGGGATGGCTTTCCAAGTGTCAGGGTGCTGCAAGGAGGCAGGGAACTAACACTCGTGGTAGTGAGAAGAGAAGAAGTGCTCTTTTGAGTATGTGGGACTGCCATCACAGCAGTAGTTTGCTTGGGCGTGTGCTGAGTGAGAAGGATGGGCCCAGCCCGAACAGAGCTTCCATCGCCCAGAGCTCTCTTTGAGAGTAGTCCATGACCCTCTCCTCTTCCTCTCTGTGTTGGGATCAGGATGGTTTCTGCAACTGAAAGTAACTCTGGGGCAGGAACCTTGGCATTTAGGAAACAGGTAGCATTTGAGGGCACTGCTGAAGCCCAGGCTCAGACTTAGGCTGGGGCTGGGCTAGAGGCGGCGTGGGTTTGCAGGCTGGTAGGAGTATGGAGCATTCTACCAGCAACCGAACTGGAGCGCTTTGGCAAAAAGTGATGCATGGCCTGAGATGACTTCTGTGCTGCCGTAAACCATTCTGCAAATCCATCCATGGCAGGGCCAAACAGTCCATTGGGAGAGACTGGGAAGTCAAGGAAGACTTCTTGTTGCTCCAGCACCACCAAGTTGGCCAAGGCCTTGCCAGTCGCCTGCGCAATGAACTTTGTAGAGCGCAGAGCTAGGTCAGTTGCTGTCTACAGTTCCTTGAAGGTATCAGAACTGCATTGCTTGGGCCTTCAATCCCAGAGCCGATGGCGGGCAGAGATGTGCAGAGGGAGAAGGCCGCCATAATCTCTCTCGTCAAAGCCGTCAACTGGTGAGAGTGGCAGAAGTTCATGAATGAACACATTTCAAGTAGGGGCCGCACCACGTCCTGGTGAAATCATCCCGGTATAAGGGGGCAGGCTGTTGCCCCACTGTTTCTTCCTCCTAGGCTCTTGGGAGAGAAGAAATGGGAGAGCAGATTGAGGATGACACCCTTCATGAAAGAAAATTACTCTGTCTAGGTGAGCGCAGCCTCAGCGTGATCGCTGCCCAGGCAAGCAACGCAGTCACCATGCCCGTCTGAGTCATGCAGGGGTTCCCTACAAGAGCCATACTCGTAACACAACATTTAAAACAATGTTGCAAGGAAAGAGCAAATCTTTTCAGTCAGATGCATTTGGCTGCAGGTGAAGCACTTGCTAAAAGGCGATCTTCCACTGCCAGAGTTCTTCGGCGAGCAGCAGGCTTTGAGCTTCTTGTTTCTTCTCCCGAGTCCAGTGAGGAGATGATCTTTGCACTGAAGGAGAAAAATTCTGATTAATTTGTTTGTGCAGCTACACAAACATGAACAAATCAGGCTTCAGAGTAAACAGGAGCAATGCAACGGGAGAGACCATTTGATAGGGAACTGCATATCCACAGGTGCATTAGTGTAAGTTTATTCTCACATTAACGGCTGCTTTGTAGCGTCTCTCACTCCGGCCCATTTCTCTGCAGGCTGTGGAGGAGAAAATCTCAATGGGCCCACGGGTGGCTTGGCAAACGGAATGCCCAGATAGGAGTGGACAACTGTGTCCTTTCCCTTTGCTTTCATATATTCACCTTTCAGGGCACCAAACTTGGTTTGCAGGACAGGTCCTGTGTAATTCATTTAAAAGGAGAGTTTAAAGTCATTTTTATACTTGCACTGTGATTTGCTATTCGTTTTCATTTAAACTGGCATAGAAAGAGTAAAAGAAGCAGTTGGTTCCCATTCAAATTTCAGAGTATACTTTGAATATTTAAACTTTATGACATTCACATGCTTAAAATAATATTAATATTATTAGTTATATTACAAATTATATTAGAAAGCCTTAATGTAGTGGCGGGAGGAGCAAACAACAGACACAGTGGGTGTGACGTCAGGCTTCGAAGAGGCTTTTATTAAACATAAATAAACAAAAAGTGTCTAAAAAGGGGGAATAAAGTGTACAAAAAAACAGGGGTTTTGGTGTCATTGTCATGCTGGGGGTTTCGTGAAGGAGGGTCAGCATTCGAGAAGGAAGGGATCAGGTAAGGGGTGGAGTCCGGTGGCCGTGCATGCTCCCCTCTCAGGTCTAGGGACGCTGGTTTCCTTCAGCGGCTAAGTATTCCTTGGCTCACAGCACTTCTGAGGGATTCAACAGCCTGGCATCCTCACCCGTCAGCTGTCTAACGGGTGCGGTACTCGTCCAGACCACGAGAGTGGCAGCTCGTTGCTTCGGCGGCGCTCGATCCTCTCAACGGTCCCTTCCTGGACCCACGAGGACACCAGCATGCATGCTCAGGGAAGAGACCAGTCTGCCGAGAAGAGGCGCGCTCAGCATTTCACCAGCGGCGGTGATGAGGCTTTATTCATGTCAGGTGTGCCTCATCACACGCCGTTGGACCTGACTGTTTCGGCGCCCCTCCTCTCTCACACGTCCACTCCCGTCGGGAGCCTGGTGAAGGGCGGCGATTAAGGGACGGGATGACGATGATCAGTAGGGGGAAGGCAGCCGACTCGTCACAATATATATATATATATATATACACGCACAATAATTATTTTAGAATTTCTGTTAATTTTATTTCATATTTTATTTTAATATATTTAATATACATGCTATATCTGCTATACTTTATCTGCCAATATTTTCAACATTTTTATATTAATTATTTAATGTTTTCTATTCTAATATGTATTTCATTTTATTTACTATACTTTTATGTCCTATGCATTATATTTTGTGTACTATTTTGTACTATGTCATACTATATAGGCTACAAACTGTACTTTGTCTGAAACTATTATACTATTATACATTTTCATATTAATTATTTAATATTTTTATTTATTTATTTTAATTTGCATAATCTATAGATGCTATACTTAATCTGAATTTATTTTATACATTTTATAGTTATTAAATTTGTATTTGTGTTATACAAGCTGTACTTAATCTGAAATTAGTTTACAGACTTTTATACTAATAATTTAATAGTTTTTATTTTGCCACTTATTTTACAATCATACATATATATTTCATGCTATATTCCATCTGAAACTATTTGTTTTCTGCTAATTACATTTATTTGATTCATTTAATAATTTTTATGCATGCGTTATAACTTTGTATACAGCCTATTTTTATATATGCATAGCCTATATATAAATACACTGATTAAGCTTAATCGATTATGTATCATATACTTTTCTTTAATAATGTTAAAGCAAAATCCGATCGACACACCTACGTGCACTTTCGCCCCATTACTGTTTACCGAATCATTCACCTACAATGCACGCATATCTGTGTTAAAACTCGTGAAAAACACAATTGCTTCAAAGCTTGAGTAAATGCAGTTTTCTTGCGTTCATAAGAAAATTGTTTTTGACAGTTAACATACTGTTGTGCAAGTAAACACTCTCATTACAAGACATTAACTTGACTTACCGTCCTCTGCTTTCACCGTGTTTTGTAGACTCAGCTGGATCAGGATGCAGAGTGAAATCACGACAGAGCCTCTCATCGTCATGCCGTGTTCAGTCCCACAGCAAAATGAGTGTTCAGAAGTGTTCTGCACACTCTTATTAACACAACTGTGTAATCTGGCCACACTTTGAACTTTGGTATTGAGCTACCTCTGGTCTCCTTCCCGGTGTACCGCCAATCAGGGTTGCCAAGTCCATGATATTAACCTAATATTTCACCTACCTGACCAGAAATAAGAACAAACATGAATGTTGTCCAGATTCCTGCCCTGGAGATCCTGGTTCAGTTTGGCCAACCACAAATGCCTTTTGTTCCTAAGCAGTTTTTTGCACTCTTCTCCTTGATTTGTTATAACTTTTGGGAGTCTATAGTACTTCCCAAATGTTTTTCCTGATCTGACTGATTAGTACAGCCCAAAACATGACAATAATTGACCATTTTCAGCAGCAGTAATCAGCTAAATATGCAAGTTTTGTTTGGTTCAGTGGCATTGTTTACGTTCAGTGCTGCCAATGTGGTTGATTGATGACGCATCGTGAAAACACTCCATAGGACTAACAGTCTTTATATTTAGCATTTACATGTAAAGTTGGTCTTAACAGAGCTAAATTAAAATGCTTAATGCATAACTTTTAGATGAGAGTGAGGCTTGAACTTGCATTATAATGTTGTAGATATTTTGATTTTCAAGTACTAATTCATGTCAAGCTCTTCCTTTTTTCTATTGGTGCTGAAGAAATTCTGAAAGGTAATAGGTTATTTCTCGCTATGACTTTATTTCTTGCAATTGTTTGTATCATGCAATTCTGAAAAAAAGTCAGAATTGTGAGATACAACTTCTCACAATTCTGACTTTATTTCTCCAAATTGTGAGTTTATATTACGCTGTTTTGAAAAAAAAACCTCAGAATTGTGTTTATATCTTGCCATTCTGATTTTATAACTTGCTATTGAACATTTTTATTTTGAAATTCTGACTTTATTTCTCACAATTGTGAGTTCATATCATGCCATTCTGAGAAAAAATGTCAGAATTGTGAGATAAAAAGTCACAATATCCTTTTTAATTTATTTTTTATTTAGTGGCAGAAATGGGCTCCCTAGCAACTGTGCCAAATTCCTGTTCATTCTTTTGCACTTTTAATTCATTTTTTACCTAATGATTTCTTGTTACTGTCACTGTTTTTTGTTTTTGTTTATCTAAACCTGTATGATCATGTATGCACAATTCTTTATCCTTTTATGCAAAATGTTTTATAACATTTCATGTACAGTCATGGGGATTTTGGCTCTGTATATATTTTAATAAAGTTGTGGCGTTCGTGTCTGTGTGTTTGTGCCTGATTCACTACTATATACAGCAGTAGATGAAAAACAGCACGTGTTCATACTGTATGTCATATGATATAAATTATCATCCAAAGAGTGAATGTAAGAAGTCAGTCACTCACAGTCAGATCACTGTTTCAATTTATTCAATTTCAAAATAAAATAATGTAAATATACCTAGTTTTTCTACTTTACTGTCAGATATTTGGACCAATTTTAATGAAAATTCAGTCAGAATAAACTCAAGTTAGTAATACAATGTGAAACTGTGTCATTGTTTTCTTTCAACACATCCTCATGTTAATAAAATACACTCTGAGCACATCTCTGCATTCTTAAAATGGAAATAACAGTGGAGGCTTGTGTATTGTGGAAGAATCAGTCTTTATTCAGAAATATTGTCACATTGTTCATTTTTATTTGTTTGTTTCATTGCTACAGTATGATAATGGATACGGCGCTGCGATGAAGCGGGATCACGGCTGTAGACCGGAGCTGGACCTGTACTGAAACAATGAGGCTCTTAGGCTGTGATTCATTGTGTTCATTAAAATAACCAGATCATGAGAGTCATTTGCTCGTGAATCAGACACTGCTTATGCTGTATATGTTATTACATTATAGTGAGTTTAAGTTATTATGCTTAACTAACTTCATTAAGTAAAGGATTCATCAGACTGTTTTAAACTCCCAAGTTTATGAGTTTTTTTTTAAACTATTCATTAAAGTAACCAAATCATAAGAGTCATTTGTGCACGATTCAGACTGCGCTGACTGATCTGCATGTTTCTGAATCCCTTTAAAGAAGTAGTTCATAAGAGTCATTTGCTTGTGAATCCAACACTGGTCGCACTATATGTTATTTCGTTATACTGAGGTTAAGTTATTGTGATTAACTAGTTGGTTAAAGATTTATCAGACAGTTTTAAAAGCGTAACTCCTAAATTTGTACGATTTAATAACTGGATCCACTTATTTACTAGCGAATTAATCTACTATCACAAAACGATATGAAGACACATTTTCTTGCCGTTACTTCATAGTACAGTCTTTTAAATCAGTTCAATCAGTTTAGACTGCGTTCACGACACGTTAAATATGATTTCTTTTGGCATGTTACTTTAGATTGGAATAAGTATCACCGGTTATGAACAGGGCGTAACAGACGCACCTTAAAGACGCGGATAGTGACAGAAACCTCAAGGCAGTATTACAGTGCCTTAAACCCCCAGTGAGCAAGCCAAAGGCGACAGTGGCAAGGAAAAACTCCCTACAAAATTTAATGTAGGAAGAAACCTAGGGAGGAACCAAGACTCATCTCGGGGGACCCATCCTCCTCTGGCCGGCACATATAAAAATACTGCCTATTTTACCTGTATTTTACAGGACTTACCTGTACTCTACAACACTTACCTTTAGTCTACAACTCTTACCTGTACTCTACAACACTTACCTGTATTTCACAGGACTTACCTGTATTTTAAAATTCTTACTTTTGGTCTACAAGTCTTATCTGTACTCTACAACCAGCCCTAACAACTGTCCTGAATGCACCTGTATGTTGGCCATGGCATTGAGATGGTCCTGTGGTGGTCTGTGGCTGTGTGTGCTGAACTAAAGGCTGATTGGGCTTTACCTGTGCACTGAGAGGTACCTGTGGCCGCGGCTTGAGGGTGCCTGGACTGACGCCGAAGCGCTGAGGGACAACTGGGTTGTGGCTCCTGTACTGTGTTTTCTACCAGTGGCTCAAGGACAGCACTACATTGCCAGCAGCCATTCAACTACAACCACATCAACTTACTACACTGATTTTACATAGTTGAGGCAAAGTTTGACTATCATCTGGTTTTGTTGGGATATTTTAACATTAACAGTAAAATGTAGAAAGTATGTGCATTATGCAACATTATGTGCATTTATAGTCACTTTTCCTCAGCATAAAAGGCATATACTTCTGGTTAGTAAAAAAGTTAGTGTGCTGTGAGAGGAGAGTACATAGTGCGTACTATAAGTGCACAGTGTATAGAACGTCATTTGGGACAAATCTTACTTCATGTCCATTAGAAAATGTATTGTAAATTAAAATGTACATATTGCTTTTTGCCTAGTATATAGTAGAGAAGTAGCCATTTTCAGACGGCGGTAATGAAAGGGACCTCAGGGAGCTTTGGCCATGACAGGGGAGACCTCAAGCGGCATCGGCCGTCACAGGGACCTCAGGGAGTGTTGGCTAAGACAGGGACTTCAGGGAGGCAATAACCCTGACAGGAAGTTCAGCACGCAGCAGCCGTAAAGTGACGACCATCACAGGTATCTCAGAAGCCATGGCCAAGTCAGGTACCTCAGGGACGAACCTCAACCCTCGAATATTACAAATAGCCTTATATTGAGAAAGCTATCAGTCAGTTCTTGCCAATTTTGTCCTGCAGACCCCCACCACTGCACATTATGTGTGTCTCTGTTATTAAAATATCAATTTAGATCTCACAGTGTCTACAAATGACCTGATGAGATGAATCATTGTGTAAGTTGAGAGACAAAAATGTGTAGTGGTGGGGGCTCCAGGACAGGCTTGGGGAGCACTGTTGTAGGTATGTGCTATATAACACTTACCTTTGCTATATTACTCTTACTCATACTCTACACCTTTTACTTGAAGTTACAGAAGTCCTGTCGATCATCATTACGAGCACCTGTCATTGCGCTGTCACAGCAATAATTCTTCTGCATCCCTCCACCTCCTTGTTTCCTTCTGTATTTCTGTTTTTCTTCCTCTATGCAGTACCACAATGTGGTGATTGAACTCAGAGCTCAAGCTGAGCCTTGGGTTCGAGGCCTGAGCCTCCACTGACAACAACAAGCCAAGTTCGTTTGCCATTATCCATCAGGACTGGATGGGCAGGCAAACTCGTGAATAGTATTTTTCTATCCTTTAGTGCAGTTGTTTTCAGTTTTGATCCAGTCGTGTTGTTTGTGTCTCTTGTCTGACACACTCGTTTCAGTTCATGAAGCTCTCTCAGGATTGACAACCACTGCTGTAGTGAAATACTTTTCTCCTACAGCACTTACCTGCTCTCTGATGAAAACAAGTGCTCGGTGTAAAACTCAGCAGAGACTGAATCACTTACAGTGTTCAGCAGCACATCTCTGACTCTACAACAACATTTCTGGAAGATCCTACAGCAGAAGAATGAAAATGTGCAACTTGGTAAGTAAATATATTGAATATATAAATGAATATATGCATTTTATGTGTGTTTACTGTGTAATGTTAATGGCAAGATGCTGAGCGCCATCTTGTGTCTGTATCATCATACTGCAAACGTATTTCAATTAAAACCTACATTTCAAACCTACTCATCCAGCCATACGACTACAAGCAACAACGTTTTGGATGGAGATAACGTTAAAGTGATCTTAAAATGTTTATAAAAGTACAAACAGCAGTAGTGCTAACGAATAGTCTAGCTTTGGCTCTTCGGGTGTCATGGAAACAAAACTACATAACAGTAATAAACGTAATTTGGCTAAATTCGGTTGATACGGAAGTACCATTAACGATTAAAACTACTGATATGCAAATAAAACAATTTCCGCAATATGAAAACGCTAGAAAAGTAATAATTGTATTCTGCATGGACTCACCAGCAGCTGCAGATACAGATGTGGAGACTGAAGCAGCACAAGTTTAACCGTCGATGATTCAGTTCAAACAGCGCACTGTGACGTCATAAACCGAACATAGAACGTTCGCGCTCCCCATTCAACTCAATTGACCATATGCACAGAGCGTTTTTTAGAACTTCCGCATAATAATAAGCCAGCTCGTAAATTTCCGGTGTAGCTCATTTTATATGTGCTATGTATAGATGGAGACTCTTGAGACTGAGAAAAATGAGAAAAATACTATTTGCAACATCGTAAATAATGATAGCGGCATGAACATTCAGTTTCATATTTTTTAACAACATATAATTTAAATGCAGAGCCTGGTAATCCCAGGAGAGTACCAAGACACTTAGTTGTACATTTACGTGCTAAACAACAGCCAAACGCTGTCACAACTGTTTAATCTAACGTTAGCAAGCTAGAGATGCTCCTCATGAAGGACATTTTAATAATATTCGTGATAATCAATAACTTGCCTTCATAGCCATGAACACATTTTTAAAATCCTGTAATATTTTAAAGCCTTGTTATTTTTCAACTCTACAGCTGTGCAGTAAAATTCACTTCAAAGATTCACCTTTCATTCATAAACAGGACATGAAAAAATGTCTTTTCACAAAAACGACTTTTTAAGATGAAAATGACATGAAATTACCCTTAGCCAGAAGATGGCAGGAGAAACTCCCTAGTTTTTTTTTTTTCAAATCTTGCTTTTCGATTTATTATAAAATTACTAGTATAACAAATTTTAGTACTTTTACCGCACTTAAGTATATAGTATAGCAAGTGCAGAAAGTCATTCAAATAAATAAATAAATAAATAAATAAAGTTCAAACACAAACAGCCTATAAGGGTGAGTTATAGTTCACTACAAATTAAATATTGCTATAAGAATTAAATAATACATTCAGTATGAATCAATATGAATTTGAAATATTTTAGATTTAATTTATTAACTATATCTTTTAAGTTTTATCTTGAACTGTAAAAGCTATTAAATAGCCTATATTCAACCAACACAAACTTGTTACTGCTGTAGTTTTGTTACTCTGAATTTAGTCTGAATCATTTAATGCACAGCTCTGTTTTTAACATGGGCTTGTCAGATGTTTGGTTCGGTTATTACTGTCAATCATAGCAATGACTCAGGGCGTATTTAGCGGATTTACTCGCATAATTTTTTTTACACTTTGTCATTCTTGAAACGGTATACATGGACGTTTGGTCCTCTTAAACAAATTTTTTCTTTGAATTGTGAATGGATTATGTAGGGAAAATGAGCAAAGGTCATTCCGATGACGGCACAGTACAGCTGACCGGAAATGACTGAGCTGGCTTGTCTACAAGGAAGTAATCCGTGCATATGGTCAATTCACTCATTCATTAAACAGGGAGAAATAGCAACAAATACATAAATCACTTCCTGTTTCCCCAAAGTAAAGAAAAAAAAAGACTAATTCCAAAACTGACATAAATGGGTCATTCCTGGTATTCAGTAATGTTTTGGCTTCATAATTCTTGGGGGAATTTCCAAAATTCTACCAAAATAGTGACATGTTTAACTATTAGAAATACATATTGGCCAAGCTCAGGGACTCCAAAAATAATGATTATGGGTAGATTGTTCAGACACTGGCTATGAAAGTATTCCACCCTGTTAGGGACATATACATATCACAAAATGTTAATAATGTAAATGTTAAACAATAACAAGCTTTTCTTGGATGGTATATGTCTCTTATGCCATTATAGTATTTTTTATTCTTAAAACAATTATTGATGAACAGAATATGTCTTAATTATTATTAAGAACAGATACTTTTTTGTGCCCATTTTGTAAACAGGATGGTAAATAACACAAAATATTTGCTCAAAAACATATATATGTTGTTAATGTTCCTCACCTCACAAAATAAAAGTATGCCAAATATTTAACACTGCTGTCAAATTATTATTTAAAATGACTTGTCTAACAGGGTGGAATGAAGCATAACAGGATTACAGTGTTAACAGAACAGCAGTGTTAACAGGTTCTAACAGAGCTTTCTGTCGCTGTCCTGCATGGTTTGCCATCTGTAATGTGTGGAACTGCACCTATATAATATTGCTTCAAAACAATACAAAAATAAATAGAGAGAGAGAGAGAGAGAGAGAGAGATTTATAGACCTAACAGGGTGGAAATTTTTGAGTTAAATTAGCTGTAGCTCTTTGAGTGCTTAACATTTAATTCTCTAAGCTTCTACAGATGAACATAACTTTTATGACTATGCCTAACAGGGTGGAACTTTAAGAGTGTGACATGCAGGATAACATTTAAAAAAAAAAAGGTAGGAGTGATCGTTGACACTTACCTCATTTTGTACAGTTGAATTCCAAAGGGAAAAATAAACAATATCACTTCCTGAAAATGGAATTTCTCAGTGGAATTATAGTCTACTTTGGAAGGTGAGAAAGCGCATATACTAACAGGGTGAAAGATTACTTTAGGGACACAATATAAATTAAGAAAATTGAAAAAAACAATAACTATAGTTTCCCATGATTAATATATATAATTAGATGCAGTTTAGTCCATAATATAATTTACAAATATTTTGAGGTTTTCATCATTTCATGGTTTATATTTTTTGGGGAAATTGATTACTCCTAAGTTCACTGGTGCAGATGTTCTTTGTCACTCCTATACCTCCAGTTAGAATAAAAATAAAACATATTTTTGTGTATGAATGTTCAAGTGATTTCTAGTTGATTATTTGATTTGTTATTCATAAATTCAGATGTTTCAAGTCACTCCAACACTTTATTTAAAAACCACATGCAAAAAGCAAATAACCTCTTATTTAGATTAGAATTAGACTGGTTTTCTGCTGTGGGAGAATCACACACAGTTCAAGAGTGATGGATGCTTTTAGTACTGTTCAAGTTAAAACTGTGTGCTATAGAGTGTTTGCACTTACGTCACGGTTTGGTCAGTTACCCGGATATGTGGCCATATTGGTGATACTCAAATATAAACAACAGCATGGATTGTACAGTTAATGTACTACTGAATATGTTGTTCTGCTAATTAATGCTGTCTAAACCACAGATAAAATGTGTGGAAACTGCTAAACCATATAGAGAAGGACTTAGTAAGCAGGAAAGGGCACAATATTTTGACAAACTAAAGTTAACAGGTGGTACCCTGTTGAAAAAAAAGCTAAAACCAGCCCAAGCTGATTGTAGCTGGTCAGCAGGCTGGTTTTAGAGGTGTTTTGGCCACTTCCAGGCTGGTCTTAGCCGGTCAGGCTGGAAGACCAGCGGAACGACCAGCTAAAACCAGCCAACCAGCCTAGGCTGGTTTTAGCTGTTTTTCTTTTCAGCAGAGTAAAGATAGATACGAGCTGTATTAATTAAGATACTAGCCTAATATTTCACCTACCTGACCGGAAATGATAAGAACAAACACAAATTCTTGCTCTGGAAATCCTGGTCCAGTTCGGCCAACCACAAACACCTTTTGTTCCTCAGACAGTTTTTTGCATACTTTTTAAATTTGTTATAGACCATTTCACTAGATGTAAACAAACTGGTCCAGAAGCGCTTCCTGTTTTTTTGTTTTTTATTTTTTTTTATTTCACATATACAAATACATCTTAAAGGTGCTAATGTAACATTTTCATCCAGGCAAATGTTATGTTGGTTGTATTTTTTTGTGATGTTTGTGTAAAGTAAAAAAAGAAACAGGAAGTGTATCAAGACCGGTATGTTTACATCTAGCGAAATGGTCTATAACTTTTGGCAGTCTATAGTACTCCAAATGTTTCACCAATTCGTACAGCCCAAATCATGACAAAAATTGACCATTTACAGCAGCATTAATCAGCAAAATATGTGAATTTTGATCGGTTCACTGGTATTGTTTACAATCAGTGCCACCAATATGGCCAATTGATGACGTGTTGTGAAAACACTCTATATTGGTTTTCAACAGCGACTGTGAAATGTGTACATTAGTTATGGGAATTGCATATTTTGAGTTTTGAAATTTGGTATATTGTCAATGGGCTACTTTTGGGCTATTTTTGATTGGCCGTTGGAATAGTTTTGGCAACTATGCCGCCAATATATGAAGAGTTCATTATCTAATTTTTGACCGAGATGGCTTTTAGATGGTTTTTCATCAGAACTCTTCATATACCTTATCGTTATGCTTCTTTGGCTAAAGGTCGCAGGCTTGCCTTCCAGTGGCTTTGTTCTAGTATGCCTAGTAAGACCTTGATTATCTGGTTCAGGTGTGTTTAATTGAGGTTGGACCTAAACTCTGCAGGACACCAGCAATCCAGGACCAAGTTTGGTCATTTTTTTTAAATTGAGACTTCTACATCATCTGAATAAATAAGCGTTCCATTGATATACGGTTTGTTATGATACAACAATATTTGGCTGAGATACAACTATTTGAAAATCAGGAACCTGAGGGTGCAAAAAAATACAAATATTGAGAAATACAGTGCAATTCTTAGCAATGCATATTAATAATCAAAAATTAAGTTTTTATATATTTACTGTAGGAAATGTACAAAATATCTTAATGGAACATGATCTTAATATCCTAATGATTTTTGGCATAAAAGAAAAATCAATCATTTTGACCCATACAGTGTATTTTTGGCTATTGCTATAAATATACCCGTGCTACTTAGGAGTGATTTTGTGGTCTAGGGTCACATATTTTGCAATATTGGCATATTTTCTGTTGCATTCACATTCAGGGCGGTTTGCAGCTTTAGTCTTGGTTTGTTTTCAATAAAATGGAGAAAAAACTTGTGTTGTCCATCTTTTATTTTTAGGTGCAAAACATTAGTTGCTTGGACATTCGTCATATGGTCAAATTGTACATTTTCTATCAAAATAAACTTTAGCACCAAAATAAACTAAATTCTTTTTTGAATTTTTTCCGTTAATTAAATTCTCACATCGAATCATACTAAATTTTGTCTTCCATTCATTCAAGTGCATTGTGTTAATTTCTGATGAAACTCATACAGTTGTTTTACAGTTCCGAGTGCTCTCTTTTCTCTCGCCCTTGACGTATGAGATCTGGAAGAGTCTTGGTCATGAATGTGTAGTGTTTCCTCTTCAGGTTCTTCCCAGCTTTCTGTTTCAGTCCAATGCCGAGATATGCTTCATCCTCATATTCAGGCCAGTGTGTCAGACCCGGACCATTCGGAGACCTGCCAAACCAAAATTAGCCATATTAGAGTACAAAAACAATATACTTTGTTATTCCACACACATTAAGAAGACTGATATTTTACCCGGTGTGTGCAAAGTTCCCCCAGTAGGCCATCACAGTCCTGCACAGCTCTTCCTCTTCCTTTGTGAAAGGAGCTGAAGGATTGAACCATTAAGTAATGAGTCATCAGTTATTTAAAACCCTTTCAGAAATGCTCATGATGCGTCAAGTCTTACCAATTGCTTTGAGATGGGCTTTAGCGAAGCAGGTGCCCTGGATAAATAACAGTTCATCTGTGTGGTCGACACCAACAAAGCTGGGCCTGTTTTTCTGGATCATACTGGGAGGATGCTGGAACTCGTACAGGTAAACCGGCGCTCCTGAGGCTACAATCACAACAGCAATCCTTGATTTTACAGACTTAAAACAAGCGGAAGTGCTAAATAAAATTTAAATTTAAAATACTGGGGTAATGATGCTGAAATTTCATCTTTACATCACAGGAATAAATTACATTTTAAAATATATTAAAATAGAAAACAATTAGCCTTGGCTTCTCACCACTGTGGTATTTTGCCAGTTGGAGGGTGGGGATGTTGAACATCACATCGCCCATCATCTCTCTATAAATGTCTCGGATTTTAATGGGGTCGCTTGTGTCGCCCAGGTACTCGTTCACAACCAGATCAATGATCCATCGATCCCTGGGCTAATCACATTCAAAGAAACACAAATGTAAGCTACAGAAGAAAGAAATCCAATGTGCTTCTCATTGTAAAAATAAAATTACATAATGTGAATATGCATTGAGTTGTCTTACATCAGGATACGTGAGGGTCAGGCCTTTAATGGCTTGCTCTTTATCCATCCCATCAATCCATCCTTTACCCCCAAAATACTATGGAAAAGTAACATTCAACTTCAGCATCAAATTGTAAAACCAAATGTACAGTTGAAGTGAATATTTTACATACACCTTGCAGAATCTGTAAAATGTCAATTATTTTACCAAAATAGGAGGGATCATACAAAATGCATGTTCTTTTTTATTTAGTATCTTCAGAAAAATCCTTTAGGTCCCACAGATTATTTGTTTTTTTCAGCATTTTTGTGTATTTGAACCTTTTCCAACAATGACTGTGTGATTTTGAGATCCATCTTTTCACACTGAGGACAACTGAGAGACTCATATGCAACTATTACAGAAGGTTCAAACACGCACTGATGCTCCAGGAGGAAACACGATGCATTAAGAGCCGGGGGGTGAAAACTTTTGAACAGAATTAAGATCATAAATATCATATTTTTTCATTTAGTACTGCTTTTCAGAAGATACGTACATGTTTCCCAGAAGACAAAATAAGTTACATTTACCCTGACATTCAAATCCAAAAGTTTTCACTCCCGGCTCTTAACGCATCGTGTTTCCTTCTGAAACATCAGTGAGTGTTTGAACCTTCTGTAATAGTTGCATATGAGTCTCTCAGTTGTCCACAGTGTGAAAAGACGGATCTCAAAATCACACAGTCATTGTTGGAAAGGGTTCAAATACACAAAAATGCTGAAAAACCAATTTATTAAAGGATTTTTCTGAAGAACAGCAGGCAGTTTAACTGTTCAGGACAAACAAGGGACTCATGAACAACTATCACTAAATATAAAATACACAGCTGTGGATCATTCAGGTGGGTGACAACACAGTATTAAGTATCAAGTGTATGTAAACTTTTAAACAGAGTTATTTTTATAAATTCAACTTTTTAAGTGAAATATATTATTTAGGTCAGTACTAAATAAAAAATAACATGCATTTTGTATGGTCTTTCTTATTTTGGTACAATAATTAATATTTTGCAGATTCCGCAACGTGTGTGTAAACCTTTGACTTCAACTGTATGAATATAAATGTAAATGTGTCTTTAAGATCTCTGTATACATGTAAAAAAAAGTTATTAAAATAAAAGTTTTGATACAAGCACAGATACAACAATCAATTTAAGCCCTGAATCTGAAGTAAGTGACTTTGGAGTGCCATATAAAATGTAATTTTTACTCACTTCAGGCAGTAAACAGCCAAACTCATCATCAGTAATTCCAGTGATGAGAGGAACTTTACTGAACTCTTGCTTCTTTACGATCTCCATAACAGGTTTGGGAAGGAAATAAGAATCCATGGCAAGACTTAAGTCCAACATCACAAACTAGAAACACAGTGGAAACAAGTTGACACAGTTAACATAATATCATTTGCATGAAATATACTCTTACAAGATGAAAAGTGTGCTTAATTGTATTAAATGTGCACTTGTAGTTGATAAGTACACATACAAGTATATTTAAAAAAACATATTTATTAATTTTGCAATCTTTTATCCAAATAAGAATTACAACAAGCGATTCATCATAAGGAGACAAATAAACATGTTTACTGTTTTTATATGGCTTATTTTTTTCTGTATGGCTTATTTTTTTAATGAAAAATGTCACACCTGATAAGAACATTCCAGAACTTTCTCATCAGACAAGCGCATGATGCAGTCGACGATCTTCGATGAGCTGCTGCTGCTGCTGCTGTCACATTTACACAATTTGGCTGCATTCTATAAATAACCAACAACATGAGAACTCATTTAATAACTGTAGTATTTAATATAACTTATTTAAATAACAACTGACTATGAAGTGATACCTGAGCCCTCTGTAAAGGATTAGTCATCACTAAACCATCCCATAAGGCCGTCCCGCTTTCTGCAATGGCACGATGAAACAGACCAGAAGCCAATGGGGAAAGTATCTTGAAGACACAATGACAAACACTTTACAGTAATGAAGGCTAAATGATGGTTTCTACAGTTGCTATGCTGGGTCATTCTATAATTAGGGGTACATTTAGAATATGACAATGTGAAGAAAAATTTTCCTTTTTCCCAAAAACCCAAACATGACCTTACAACCTATATTGTATAAAGTGCTATATAAATAAAGGTGATCTGTAGGAATATGTGCATAAAATACCATCTATATTTGCTACTGTCCACCATGTTACCTTTAATCGGTTGACAGGTAACTTAGTTGACATTTGTAGTGTTTTGGGTCTATACTTAACATAGAAGCCTAGAACTACTGAACATATTGTATGTTTAGAAATATATTTTCATAAACAAAACATACGTTTTAGTTAAATTGTCTTGTGTAACACTGTTGATTGTCAATTAATCCACTCTTGACACAGGTTTGCTAGTTTAACCAATATTAGGGGAAAGAGAGAGAACAAAACTTTTAGTGTTTCATCCATGTGCTTCTAGAGGAAATATCATCATATTGTGCAGATTATGCAAGAATGGGACAAACCATTCGTTTTGGAGGGGGGCAGAGATGGCAAAAGTACACACATCCTTCACTCAAGCAGAAGTACAGATACTCATGTTTAAAAATACTCTGGTAAAAGTAGAAGTACTGACTACACTTTTTTACTCAAGTTAAAGTAAAGAAGTATGAGCTCTGTACTTAAGTAAAAAGTACTTAAGTTTTAGTGTCACGCTGGTAACTGGACCTCAAGTCATATTAATAACTTACACTTAAAATGTGTTAGCTAATGAATGTATCAAGGCTGAACAACCACCATGTAGAACAGGGCCGGACTGGGACAAAATTTCAGGCCGGTGAAATCTCACACTCATCCGGGCCATCCCATACACCCACAACAAATTCTGAAACCACCTATTTATGGCCATCACATTTAAAAAAAGGCTTAAAACCTAATAATTAAACAAAATAATTAAAGGTTCTCACTTGAACTGCACCTTAATTTCCATTTTTCTTTTTAGTCTCTTTATTTTCCATGATATCTCTCTGCATCTCACTTAGTGTTTACTTTTTTCCCACTCATTTTCTTGTCTCTTTTCCCATCAGCCATCTACTGTTATGAACAGAACTGTCTCCACCTTCTTGTAAAACAACCACCTCATTGTATTCGGTTTGCAATAACATAACTTTATTTTAGTTCAATTTAAAGTATCACATTATGACCATGTGTTGTTTTATCATAAAATTACTTAAATACTATAGATTTACTAAAACTATTTTTTAAATTGCCTAAATGTCAAAAATATTACAAAAATAATGACATTATGACAATATCTTTACCAGTGTTGGGCAGTAACGCATTACTTTGTAACGCGTTACTGTAATTTGATTCTTTTTTTAGTAACGGAGTAATTTAACACGTTATAATTTCCAGATGAGTAATTAGAGTATAATTACAAGCATGCGTTACCGCTGCGTTACATCATTGCCGACAGAACCTGTTTTATCATCTGGATTGTAAAAAGGGTGTTGACTAGCACACGCGACATCCTCTACCTGAGACCTACTTTGACTGGAAAGCGCCTGTGAGGCGGATTCTACCAATGAAAACAAAGTCAGCATGGGGAGAGGAAGTTACGCGTTCTGTAGCTGGAAATACAATCATTATTTTGAGTTTAATTCTGTCAAAGGAAAGAACATTATTGTGCAATGTCAGAGGGGAAGAAAACCTTTTCAACCGTGAAAAACTCTATATCCATTTTAAAACACCTGAAAGGGCAGCTCGGCACATTGAAACTTCTTGAGAATGTACCGGGTGCGGAGAGCAACGCATCAAGAGATGCGATGTGCGGGATGCGACAGAATAAAATGATTTGCGGGACTCCCGCAAAATAGAAATATCTAAACATAAAATATCTAAAACAAATGAATTGCTATTCATGTATTGCACAAAAGCAACAAGAACAACTACTGTAAAACAAATATGATTAACACGTAAGCATAGGCAGAGTTTCTATTTATAACACGTATTTGCAGTGTTAAACAATGTTGATTTCTGGAATGCAATGGACAATCAGAGAATCCACTCACCGCTCGAAATGGCGTGCATTTTGCAACCACGCATGCAGCAGCCTATTGCTTTTAGTAAAAATAACAGTGGTTTGTGAATGTTGATGATTTAATAACAAATATTTTATCGGGAGCGTTTATGCTGGGATGTTAGGCAACACACAAACTTAATATTTCACGTAAATTTCGTGGATGTACATAAAAAGTAATGTAACTAGTAATGTAACTTATTACTTTTGAAATGAAGTAATCAGAACAGTAATTTGATTACTTTTAAAAGGAGTAATCAGTAATCAGTAATTTAATTACTTTTTCAGAGTAACTTGCCCAACACTGATCTTTACATAAAAATTCTTATTTTGAACATGTTATTACTTTATCATGAGTCATAGTTTTCTCTTATTAAAATTAATCTGCCATTTTTTGGCAGATTAATTACAATCTGTTTTAATTCACAACCATAGTTTTTAGGGATGCACCGAAACGTATCGGCCGAAATGCTTGCGCGTTTTGTCAGTAAAGCCGGTTCTGTAATCAGCGGTAAATGCCATCAGGTGCGTGATTTCACGTTGAGCCGTATATACTACACACAGCCGTTGTTCACCGACGAGCTGCGCAAATTCACACTGATAATGAACATGGATTTGCGCAGCTCGTCAGTGAACAACGGCTGTGTGTAGTATATACGGCTCAACGTGAAATCACGCACCTGATGGCATTTACCGCTGATTACAGAACCGGCTTTACTGACAAAACGCGCAAGCATTTCGGCCGATACGTTTCGGTGCATCCCTAATAGTTTTACTACAAATTTCATGGTTAGACTATGGTTAGTGTAGCAAAACCATGGTTAATTTGTGGTTACCATGGTTTAACTATAGTTAAAGTTATTTTCGTAAGGTTTGTGTTATTATCTGCTGTAGCTCCCTCTAAGCGTATTATAAAACAATCTCTTATAAATTTTGTTTGCTAAATTACTACTGTAACTTTACAGTAGATAATAATGATGCCCTTTTGCATACAGTATTTTGAGTGATTGTAATTTAGTTTAGCTTAGTTTATAGCATTATCAATCCTCTGGCTGCTACTGCTAGGAGTTGCTAGCACTTAACTAAGTAACGTAAACAAAGACAAAACTACAGTAGCCTATTTACAGATGAAACTGACTTGCACTTGAAGTTCTGGTCAATATAGTTTTGCTTCTCAGATCCACTTCATTCTCGAGTCTCTCGCTTTGATTACTCTGATAGAAACCGTTTGGCGGAGACGCGGAGCGCGGGCACGCGTGAGCCTAATCGCGTTGGCAGTGCAGACTAACCGATTCATGATTTAGAGATTCGTAAATGAATGGTGACCTACCAAATGCAGATAAAAAACTGGTAGTGGGTAACTTGGTTGACAATGGTTTTTCGGACACAAATAAAACAAGTTATATCACAATAAACACTTACTTTGGAAGCGCACACCCAAGTGTTTTGATAACCTAATCTAACTGAAGGCAAAACTATGAAATTAATTTATAACTGAGGTAATTTTCATGCATAAATGCAGAGTAAAATTAGCAACTTTACAAAATCAGGCAGCTAAATAACAGGGTTGTATGTGAACATCATTTTTGAACAAAAGATATGGCTTTTTACAACATATAGTGGTGTGATTGGGAAAAATATAATTGTGTACTAGAAAATTAAGCATCTGGGTTTTATATTGATAAAAATATATTAAAAATATATTTCATGGACATGAGATGTACCCACAATTATAGAAAGACCCTGCTATAAATAAAGACCCATACCAGCGAGGATACACTGACTCCTCCAGCAGACTCTCCAAAGATAGTCACAGATCCAGGATCTCCACCAAAGCTGTGGATGTTCTCCTGAACCCACTTAAGAGCAGCAATCTGATCCAGGAAACCATAGTTTCCTGGTGCATGTTCATCTCCCGTGCTACAAAAAAAAAACAATCTTTAATCTGAATTTGTAATTGTAGGATTCACAACACAGGGTTTAAATCATGCATACAAGTGATGTCAGGACTCCAGGCTGTTCAGCCTAGTAATTTACGGCACCTACCTAAAGAATCCCAGCAGACCCAATCTGTACTGAATCAGCACCACAACCACATCCTGATACGCTGACAGAACGGAGCCGTCGTACACCGAAGCTGAACCAAGAACAAGTCCTCCACCATGAATCCAAACCATCACCTAGAAAACACCAGGAAACATTCTCAAACAATTTCAATTTCAAGGACACTCACAGAAGTTGTTGATGAACTTACTGGTAGCTTTGCATCTTCACCAGGTTTGACTGGAGTGTAGATGTTGAGATACAAGCAGTCTTCTGATACCTCAGGAACCTCCACATCTATACCGATAATCTTCTGTTCAACCACACTAACTTGCCTGTCCTGGAGGCACCTAAAGAAACCACAGCACTATTACATCGTGGAAATGTCTAATTAAAACAAGTTTGAATTGAAATACGGTTGTGTGATATCTTACATGGGTGGCTGTTTGGTCGCGTCTCTCACTCCGTCCCATTTCTCTGCAGGCTGGGGCCGAGCCAGTCTCAGGGGGCCCACAGGGGGCTTGGCAAATGGTACGCCTAGATAGCTGTTGACAATTGTGTCCTTCCCCTTAACAGTCAGGAAGGCACCTCTCAGAGATCCTAATTTTGTTTGCACTACAGGTCCTGTGAAAAAGACCAATAATATAACATCGAATTGGACTTAAACACTTCTCAAACACTAAACACTTCTCAATTTACACCAATTCTGACATTCAAAACTTGCCTTCCTTCCACTCTTTTATTATCTGTGGAAGTTTTTGGGTCATGAAATTAAAGTGTTTTCCCTTGAAGTTTTTCCCAGGTTTCTGTTCCAATCCAATGCCGAGGTACTCAGCCTCAGCTCCATATTTAGGCCACTTTGTGAGGCCCGGACCATTCGGAGACCTGACGTCAATGGCAAACAGACATTAAAATGCAAAAACGGAAATGCTAATAATTAAGTGACATTAAAATCAATGGTTTTATCACTGGTGTAATCGCTTACCCAGTGCGAGCAAAATTTCCCCAATAAGCCATGGCAGTTTTACATAGTTCATTCTCTTCCTCTGAGACTTCTTCTGAATAACGAAGCAGAAAGAAGTTGATTGATTGCCATTAGCTACTGCTTTGACAGTAGTACCTGTTAAATCCTTCCAATAGAAACTGAGACTACAGTTTGATATTTTAAAAGTACACCTCATTAATAGATGAATAGTAACAAACCTTCCAGTTTTACATGTCCTTTTCCGAAGCAGTAACCAAAAACAAAATAAATTTCATCTCCATGGTCACTTCCAACAAAACTGGGTCTTTTCTTTTGAAGTATACTGGGAGGATGCTGGAATTCGTACATGTAGACTGGTGCACCTGCATCTATTAAGGGAAAAAGTTTGAATAAACAAATAATTCGACTTAACTGCTCCATGATGCATAAATAGAGTAAACTCTTACCTCTGTGGTAATTCGCTATTTTGCGAGCTGGAACGTTGAAAAAGAAGTCACCCATTATCTCTCGAAAACCTTCTCGGATTTCGATCCTGTCATTGGATGTGCCCATATACTCATTTAAAACAAACTCAGCAATTGCCTGATCCTGAAACTAAAAGAACGAGATTTAAAAGAACAATTTTTTTTTACAGTGAGATATATTTGCATAACTGAAAAAAAAAATTACTCAATGTTTCCTAAATGCATTACTATACAGTAAAATACAAAGAAAACAGCAGAGGTCCTAGAATAAAGCCCTGGGGGATGCCACAGTTTCTTGAAGGAGAAGTCCACTTCCAGAACAACAATTCACAAATAATTTACTCACCCCCTTGTCATCCAAGATGTTCATGTCTTTCTGTCTTCCGTCGTAAAGAAATTATGATTTTTGAGGAAAACATTTCAGGATTTTTCTTCATATAATGGACTTCATTAGTGCCCTGATTTTGAACTTCCAAAATGTAGTTTAAATGCAGCTTCAAAGGGCTCTAAATGATCCCAGCCGAGGAAGAAGGGTCTTATCTAGCAAAACAATCTGTCTTTTCATTTTTCGGAAAATAAAAATGTTTATACTTTTTAAGCACAAAAGCTCGTGTAGCACAGGCTCTGGGATGCACGTTCACGTACTATTGAATCACGTCAAAAGGTCACGCTGAACGTAGGCGGATCTACAGACCCAGTGTTTACAAAGCGAACACGCAAAGACTAAGAAAGTGCAAGTAAGTCAACCGCTGTTTACAAACAAAAAGCTGCAACGATATCGGACGATGCTGAAGTTCGGATCATTTTTACCGACTTGGACCTTTGAGTCTCGTTCAGCAAAATGAACAAATCTTTTTTTTGAGTCATTTCATTCATTTTAGCAAAATATAATTAAAATTTTATGTGTTATTTCCCTAACACAGCTACTGCTTACACAAACGTTGATCACACTACAAACAAGACAAAACTATAATGCTATAAGAAACAGAAAATATTAATTCATTGTTTACCTGGGTCTTTAATCTATGATTAGCTCACCTCACCTCTTATCTGAGAGGTTTTCGGGTTTGAGTCGTTTGTTCATCACGTGACAGCCCCATAAGCTTAACCAATGCAGTGTGACCCGGAAAAAGTATTGATAAGTTCATCTCTCAAGTCTTGGGGTTCCCGAAGACTACCCGAAGACTCGAAACAGGTGAACTAATTCCAGTACAGAACCTAATAGGATGTTGTGCATGCACAACTGACAAATCACTCCCCGACACGACTCGTTCTTCCCGAGTCATATTAAAGATTTGTTCAAAATGAACGAATCGTTCAAGTACAACCCATCACTAATTTGTAGCATCATGAACGCACATCCCAGAGCCTGTGCTACACAAGCTTTTGTGCTTAAAAAATATACAATTTTTTTTTCAAAAAAAAAAAAAAAGACAGATCGTTTTGCTAGATAAGACCCTTCTTCCTCGGCTGGGATCATGTAGAGCCCTTTGAAGCTGCATTTAAACTACATTTTGGAAGTTTAAAATTGGGGTACCAATCAAGTCCATTATATGAAGAAAAATCCTGAAATGTTTTCCTCAAAAACCATAATTTCTTTACGACTGAAAACAGAAAGACATGAACATCTTGGATGACAAGGGGGTGAGTACATTATTTGTAAATTGTTGTTCTGGAAGTGGACTTCTCCTTTAAATAAAATAAGGGAAATAATTAAATAAAATGAACCAAAATTATATTCCAAGCGCGGTGTAATATGCAAATAGGCTGATGTGACTGTGTTTCAAATATTTGAAACTGTTCTGCCATACGCTTTATATACACTTTATGTACACCTACGTCTGATTAGTCTGAAATCAAATATTTTTAATCTTGAAAAATGTTGCATAAATGATCAAAAATGTGTTCTGTCTTACATCAGGATTAAAAAAAGGCAAAACTGGTATGATTTGCTCTCTGTCCACTCCTTCTATCCATCCTGGGGGTCCAAGAAACTGTGAAAAAATAGTTTTGGAATATTAAGTTTACTTAACTCTTCACTTTTCGCAAATAATCTATGATTTTAAACCCATGTTTACATTTTACAACAAAAGCATGTAAAAACGAACTTTTCCATTACATTAATTAGCATAAAGCCACCATCGTCATCAGTAACTCCATTGATCAGAGGCACTTTGTTAAACTCTTGGGATTGAAGAAGCTCGTCTACAGGTTTTGGAAGGAACTGGCCATCGACTGTCACTCCAAAACGAAGCATTAGTTGTTCCTGTATCGTGAGTCAAAAATATGCACACAAAAGTAAAAGATGCACAGAATTAATACAATTTTATTAAATATAACATTTCATTTGTAAGCATGGATGAACGTATGGATTGTTGTGATGCAAACCCTAGCAATCTTCAAGATGTTGTCTTCTGACATCTGCATCACGCAGTCAACAATCTTCTTTGAGCAGGAAATATCACAGCCAGATATATTTCCTACATACTAGAGAAAGATGTTGATACATTGTGATTAAATCACAGTGTAATAAAATGAAAACGGAAAATTTGAAATTGTAATAAATTTGGAAAATTTACTTGAGCTGTTGGCAGAGGGTTGAAAATGATGAGGGCATCCATTGCTGCCGTACCACTCTCTGCGATGGCATAACGAAACAGGTTTGAGGATAATGGAGAAAGAACCTACAGAAGAGAAAACACACAAGTGTATCTTTATTTAAAGCCATCTGTAAAGCCAGGTCAATGGTCAAGTTTCCTAATCATCACACAATCAAATCTTTGTTTGAATCCTTACATGTAAAGACACACTGACTCCTCCAGCAGACTCTCCAAAGATGGTCACCAATCCAGGATCTCCACCAAAGCTGTGGATGTTCTCCTGAACCCACTGAAGAGCTGCAACCTGATCCAGAAGACCATAGTTTCCTGGCGCATGTTCATCTCCCGTGCTAAATGGAGATTATTCATATAAGAGAATATAATAGAAATCATGCTCCAAACATGGAAAGTAGTCTACAAGTATTCTATACATCTAAAAGTTCAGTCACATTTAGAGTTGTTCTGCAAATTTTCCCAGCCGAAATCCGGTCGTTTCAATAGGAATTCACACAATCTGGAATTTCACAAAAGATTTCCCTAAGCACATTTGGTTCAAGATGATCACTGAGATTTGCAATGTTGACTAATGGAAAGCAGCTAGGTTTGCTTCTGTTTGAGCTGTGTTTCTATACTATTGAAAGTAGCAGTTGGTTTTGCCAATGACATTTTATCAAAATCCCACTAATGTGATTGCACTGCTATGCCAGGCTTAGACACATACATCAGATCACCAACAAAACTCACATTTCTTCAATTTCAGGGACTTTATTATGTTGTTTTTGCTAAATTAAAAAACTTGTTACATATACATTTTAAGGTTTGTCCCAAACCAAGACGATCAGCGTTAAACTATAAAAATACATCAATTATTACATGTTTATAAGCAATAAATCTAGGACAGTGAAATGGTAAGATAATTTCAAATATTTATTGTGTAAAAATTATTTATAATTTTTCACAATGTTATAACACTAACTGTGTCAGTGACGAGATGAGTATATGGGCACATCCAGTGACACAACTGTGTCAGTGACGAGAAAAAAATAAAATAAAAATGGTAAATATGACTATTTTATTATTTTTTTTTTTTTTTACATTTTTTAAATAAAAAATGTAATAAAAAAATGTATTTTGTCAAATTATGCAACAACCATGAAAATATAATTTAGTTGTGTGTTCACAACACATAAAATGAGAGATGTGAATTTAGCCTCTTAGCAAGAAAAATGAGTCTCCCATTTCATTCCATGAAATGACACTTTCAGATGTAATTCTGTCGAAATGCATGTATATACACTTTTTGAAAATGTTAATGAACAAATAAAACTAGTTAAAGTATGTGAAGTGTGTAGGGTTGCCAACTTGCTTTTGTTTTTTGATAATGAGGTCCAAGTTCAAGAATATGCTAGAAGTTAAAATTTAAAAAAATGTGTATGGGTCTTTTCTCTATTTAACAACATTAACTTACAATAGTGACAGAGTCTTCCCTCTGTCAGGACTATGGACCTGTATTTGTCATGTGTTGCAGCTGTTTCAGTTCCTGTTTTCAGTTTCCTCTGCATCTACTGCGTGCTGCCTTACGTACAAATTGTGACAGAGGACCCAACCCAAAACAGTTACACCCGTGTTTTCCCCTCATGGATGTCTTCCTTCACCCTGACTACCTCCTCCTCCTGCTGGAGCAGGGGGACAAAGCTGTCGAGGACCATACAAGACTCTCTGTGATGCTAGCTAACACCACCAGCTACCTGGAAGACACACATTCTACGACGCGTACACCGCGTACAAGATGGTCCTCGAGAGGATTTCGCCACCTTTGTGGAGTGGACACTCCGCCACTCCAGACCCAGTGCCCAGCCCACCATCTCCCCACTGCAAGGAGTGCATGCCCGAGCCCACCACTGACGGAGAGCCAGAGCCCACCATGACCGACAAGCCATTGTCGCACAGAGCGACAGAGCCACGGATTGCCGCGGAGCTGCTAGTGACGTCAGTCCAAGTGTGTGAGCCGGCAACAAGTTAGAAAGCTGTGGCCAGTGATATCACAGAGGGGAGCTCCGCCCACTGCAACATGCCTGAGGATGAGCTGGATTAGGATCTGGGACTGTTTGAGGGGGTATTAGACTGGGACATTTATGCTGACCTACCTCCTCTCCTACCACTTTCATCAGAACTGACTGAAACTGCCATGCCAGAGCTTAGCTCTGAGGAGGCTTACAAATGCCCTCTCTCCCACCGACTCATGCCTTCTCCTCTGCTGTCGTCTGGCAGCCCCTCTGCTCACCCTCAGTCCTCCATCTGTTCGGTGGGTTCACTGCTGGTCTGTCAGTCTCCATTGGCGTTACGGCTGGAGGATCCCTTGTCTCTGCCTCCAGCCTCAGAGTCCAGAACCTGTTGACCCAGTGGCTACACCAAGGCCCCTAGCTCCCTCCTCTCCACCGTGGCCCAGCAGTCCACTGGGTCCACCGGGCTCCCTCATCCCTCCGGCTCTGCCTTGGGCTGTCGTTGTCGTCCTACTCCTCAGGACTCCACTCCTCTGGCTTCGCCTTGTCCCTCTGTCCCTCCACCTCTGTCAGGCTCCTCCATTCCTCTGGCTTCACTTTAGTCCTCTGTCACTCTGGCTCTACCGCGGCCTCCCAGATCCACGCATCCGCATCAGTCGCCAGAGCCATTTTTTCCACCTCAGCCCTCCGGATCCTCCTCGTCACACTGGCTCATCAGCTCTCCATCTCCGCTTGGGCTCCTCGGTCGGCCCCCTGGAGTCGTCAGCCCTTTCCCCTCTATTGCTCCTCCCTCTGTCGGCTCCACCTTGGGTCGTTATCATGGCTGTGGCCTGGGTCCCACCTGGCTCCTCCTGCTCCAAGTTCCTCTTGTCTCCATCTGGTCCGCCCTGGCTCCTCCTGTTTCCTCCTTGGCCCCTCCCTCCGTCGTCTCCACCCAGGACTTTGTTCGTTGTCCTCCTCCCAGATGTCCATCCTCCTCCCAAGCCTTCTCCCAAGTTTCCACCTATGCCTCCCTCTGTTGTTGTTTTTTCCAGCACGAGGACGCGCCTTCCGGGAGGGGGACATATGTCAGGACTATGGACCTGTTTTTGTCATGTGTTGCCACTGTTTCAGTTCCTCTTTTCCTTTTTTGGTCTAGTTCCTGTTCTTGTTTAGTTTGATTATGAATCCCTTGCACCTGTGTTTCTAATTAGCCTGTGTATTTAAGTTCCTGTCTGTTCATTTGTCCTCGGTCAGGTCTACTTGTTGTATTCGTGTGTCTACTAAAGCTTCTGTTGTGGATCCCCTGTGTTTGTTCATTAAAGACTGTTTAACATTTCTCCTCGTCACCTGCGTGCTGCCTTGCCTACAAATTGTGACACACTCAGAGGGGTAGATTGCATGTTTTCTTGGCTTTCTTTGTCCAAAAAGAATAACTAATTATCAGTTTAGAGTTTGTTATTTGTATGGTGTAGGTGGGTCATATGGCATATGCCTACGGGAAAAACTGCATTCCGTATCGCTGTCATATGGAACACTTCTCTGGCGCCTTAAATATGGGACGATTTTGTATTATACAGAACTGTTGGAAAAATGTTGCGAAGCTGTAGATGTTTTTACCTAAAGAACCCAAGCAGACCAAGCCTGTACTGGATCAAGACCACGACTACATCTTGATAAGCAGCCAAAACATGTCCGTCAAAAATGGAAGCAGAGGCTCCAGAAAAACCTCCGCCATGAATCCAAACCATAACCTATTGAACATTTATGGAAAAACATTAACCAACATACACATTTATGCATAAAACAGAGCAAAACTCAGTGGAATTCAGACCAAAGACTTACAGGTAACTTCCTGTTGTCTCCAGGTTTAGATGGAGTGTAAATGTTGAGGTAAAGACAGTCCTCAGATACTTCAGGAACTTCCACATTCATAGACATATTAGCTAACAGGTCTAAAAGTAGCTCCTTTGGCTGTAGACACCTGGGATAAAGGAACACAAAGTGTAATTTTCTTTGCCTATGAACAGGCCTCATGATTTTATTACATTAGTTTTGCTTTATTCTCACATGGGTGGCTGTTTTGTAGCATCTCTCACTCCTTTCCAAGCCTCTGCAGGTTGTGGTGGAGCTAGTCTCAATGAACCCACGGGTGGCTTTGCAAAAGGTACACCAAAATAGCTACTGACCACTGTTTCCTTGCCCTTCGGAGTCAGGAAGGCACCTCTTAAACTTCCTAGTTTGGTGTGTACTACAGGTCCTGTTAGAAATGATTGAGTAACAATTCTTAGTTTAATGTAGAGAGTCTTAGTGAAACAACGCTGATTCTCATAACTTGCCTTCATTTTCCTCTTTTATTATTAATCGCGGAAGGGTCTGAGTCATGAACGTGAAGTGTTTTCCCTTTAGGTCTTTCCCAGGTATCTGTTGCAGTCCAATGCTAAGATACTCAGCCTCAGCTCCATATTCAGGCCACTTTGTGAGGCCCGGACCATTCGGACACCTGCCGTCAGGAAGATGTTTTTTAAAATCTTGTTATAAACATATGTGGCAAATACTCTTTGTATTCATGTTGGTTTCATATGGTTTGGAAAACTCTTATACCATTTTCAAGAAAAGTTTCAGTTGAATAACCGAATGACCACATGGAAATGTCATGTGGTATAACTATCAAATAAAAAGTAATCTTTCTTAAACCTGAATGCATGTAAGTGATCTTGTTTTTGTAAAGTCGCACCACATGACATTTTACACCCTGAATTACCTTAGTTTGGAAAACTTTCATACCATTTTCAAGAAAAAAAATCATGAGAAAATGTCATGTTGTATAACTATCATGTGAAAAGTAATTTTCCTTCAATCTGAACACATAAATATATAGATATATTTTGTATTTCATACATATGTATGTAATTAAAAATATTTTTAATAACAATGTATTAAAAATTTTGTAAAAATTATACAAATATAAATTATTAATTCATTATGTCACAACTTTTTTTCAGATATGCAATACATGACATTTTACAACTTGAATTAATTTGGTTTGGAAAGCTACTATTTTCAAAAAATGTTTTCAATTAAGTGTCTCTAAAAATGTTATATGATGTAACTGTCAAGTAAAAAGTAATTTTTTCCTAAACCAGAATACATGTGAGTGATCTTAAGTTTTAAACTAATAAATATATTTAAATACAATTACATATATTTTTTAATAATTTGATTAAATATTAAGTAAAAATGATATCAATTATTAATGAAAAAATGTCAGGATTTCTTTGTAGAGTCGCACCACATGACATTTTACACCCTGAATTAACTTTGGTTTGGAAAACTTTCATACCATTTTCAAGAAAGAATTCAATAAAATGACAGAATGACCACATGAAAATGTCATGTGGTGTGACTATCAAGTGAAAAGTAATTTCCCCTAAACCAGAATACATGTGAGTTCCAAGTTTTAAACTGATAAATATGTTTAATTACAATAATATTTATTTAACAATAATAATATTTAATTAATTAAATATGATATAAATTATTAATGAGTAAAGGTCAGTATGTTTTAGTAGAGTCGCACCACATGACATTTTACACCATGAATTAACTTGGTTTTCAAGTATCAGATAAACCTCAATGCATGTTAGCAATGAAATATATATTTTAATAAATTGCTATTACATGTCATGAAAAAGAGTCGCACCACATGACATTTTACACCCTGAATTAACCTGCCTTATCGAATGATCTGATATTTTAAGGGATTTACTGCTTTTGACACACAGTCATGAGGGTCTCCAGAGGTTCACTCTATGATATCACTTCTTGTTTTATGTTTTTTCCTCGCATGTTGGTCACACCATGTAATTTGATTAAACAGACAGCAGTTTTCAAATGATTTTTATGTTTTAACAAAGCTGATTCACAGCTTATTTCATTTTCTGAGAAATGATCAAAGTTCTTGATGAAAAACTTAATGTTTTCATTTTAAGAATTTCATCCTTTTAATTTCATCTTTTTCATGATCTCAGGACGGTTGTATCACCTTAACTTTTTTGGCTCTATCACCCAAAAAATATCAACTAGACGACTGTATGGTAAGCATCACTTACCCGGTGCGAGCAAAGTTTCCCCAGTAAGCCATGATAGTTTTACAAAGTTCATTCTCTTCTTCTGAGAGTTCACCTGAATTAAAACAGAAACAGGTTCAAGCTGGTCGTGTGAATTCACGGTGATCAACAAAAGCTGTTTGGTTTGAAAGTGACTTATGTGTGAGCTGTGCTTCATACATTACTACACTACTGACAACAGATGATGGACCTTTTTGTCCGCAAAATTTCGTTGAAATGTCACTAATGACATGAGTACTTCTAAAACTCTACAACCATTTATCATGTTTCCTAATATTACTTAGACCGTACCTTCTATCTTTATAGGTCCATTTGCAAAGCAAAAACCAAAAACAAACAGAACTTCATCTCCATGGTCACTTCCAGCAAAACTGGGTCTTTTTAACTGGAGTACACTGAGAGGATGCTGGAATTCATATGCGTATACTGGTGCACCAGCATCTATAAGGGGACAAAATTGTTAGTTACCTTTGAGTATCACTAAAACAGCCTTTTCCGAAATAAACATAATCATATTTCTACAAACTCTCACCTCTGTGGTAATTCGCTACTATGCGAGCAGGGATGTTGAAAAGAACATCTCCTAAAATCTCTCGAAAACCATCTCGGATTTTGATCCTGTCAGGAGACGTGCCCAGATACTCATTTAAAATAAGCTCAGCAACTGACTGATCTAGAAACTAATGGGGAAAAAAATAAAGCAAAAATATTATACAAAATCAGGAATAATACAACTACTTCACAACTTACCATTATTTACAACAGGATCTGCATTTTCATTGGCTTAAATAAAAGATTTTTGTTATAAGACACAACTTTATGTATCAAAACCACTCCTTTCCAGGTAAAAAAAAAAATATATATATATCACGTCTGTCAAAAAAAAAACGTGCATAATGCACCTGCAGAGGTTGAGGGAGTTTTTTTGTTAATAAATTTATGAAAAGTGACAATTCTGTTTTTGCTTTGCCATTACAGTATATGGAGTGTAGACTGATGTGGGAAAAAAGTAATTTAAAGCATTAGGCAGCAACATAATAAAACAAGAAAAATGAAGGGGTATGAATACTTTCGCAACGCACTGTGTATGTATGTATATACATATAGGTTTAAACTTTGTACATCAAAACCACTTCTTTTCCTAGTGATAAAAGAGCTGTCAAAAAATAACTTGTCTGTCAAAAAATAAAGTGCATAATGCACAATAGTATTCACAAGAAATCGGCAGAGGTTTAGGAAGTGCATGCATTTCCTGAAAACCCACAATAATGGATGTTTTGACAATGTTATCGCTTTCAGAGAAGAAAGACATAATGGTGGTTTGAGCGGCTTCGGCATGTTGTCTGTCAGAGACTGTAACATGCCTAATACGTAACACAAATGAGAATAAATTTGTTCTTCAGGTGATTTTTATGAAATGTAGACCACTATCTTCTCAATCATCATGCGATTTTTCAATAAAACATTATACATTTTTACATGAGCCCCTTAGCAGATTTTAACTTCATATGTACAGTGCCTTGCGAAAGTATTCATACCCCTTGATTTTAGTCATGTTTTGCTATTATTCAGCCTTATGTTAAACTGATTTAAATAACTTCTTTCTCCACATCAATCTACACTCCATACACCATAATGACAACACAAAAAACACGTTTTTAATATCTTTGCAAATTTATTGAAAATAAAAATCTTAAATGATTCTGTTGTATCTGGAATGGAAATTTAGCTCAGGAGCATTCATATTGTTAGTAGATGTTACTACACTAACCTGTGGCAAATTCAATTTAATGGGTATGATGTGGAAAGGCACACACACCACAGCCTGGACTTGAACACAACCAAACATTTCTGGAGAAACCAGAAAATGTCTACCAGCCCCAATCAAGCTGACAGAACTTGAGAGGTGAAGAGGTGAGGAGAAGAAATGGCTGATAATTGCCAAATGCAGATGTGCAAAACTTGCTGAATTACACCCAAAAAGACTTGAGGCTGTAAAGGTGCTTCAGCTAAGTACTGAGTTAAGGGTATGAATACTTATGCAATTTACTTTTTTTTTTAAATAAATTGTGATAATTCTGTTTTTGCTTTGTCATTGCAGTGTATGGAATATAGATTGATGTAGGAAAACAAGTAATTTAAAGCAGTTTAATGTAAGACAGCAATATAATAAAATGTGAAAAAATGAAGGGGTATGAATACTTTATATACAATGCACTGTATATATATTTTCATAGGTTTAAACTTTGTGCATCAAAACCATTCCTTTTCTGGTAAAAAAGGTCTGTCAAAAAATAACTTGTCTGTCAAAAAATAATGTGCATAATGCACAATAGCATTCACGAGGTTTAGGGAGTGCACGCATCTCTTGAAAACTCACACTAGTGGATGTGGACTGTATTTTCACTGTCAGAAAAAAGGGATTTTTCTCAAATGTACATCACTACATTTTCTCAGTTGTTTAAAATACTAAGACAATCATCATGCAACTTATAAAACATAAAACTGAAGATTAAAGTGTTTTGTCTTACAGCTGGATTAAACATGGTCAAAAATGGCAAGATCTGCTCCATGTCCATCCCCTCTGTCCATCCTTCAGGTGACATGAACTATGAAAAAATTAGATAAAATGAATGTACTGTACAAATCTGACAAATATTCTGCTTGTATTTTTCCATATTTTAAAAGTGAAACATTAAAATTAGCCATACATTAGGCAGCATAAATCCACACTCATCATTAGTGATTCCGGTGATCAGAGGCACTTTATTAAACTGCTGGGATTGAAGAAGCTCTGCTGCAGGTTTGGGAAGGAACCAGCCATCCACTGTCACTCCAAAACGAAGCATTGGATGCTCCTGTTTTAAAAGACATATATGAAAACACAACATTTAGTACAAAAGATGACTGTTCGCATATGATTCTATGAGAAAATCCAGTACGTGAACAGACAGACCTTAACCAGTGTCAAGATTTCGTCTTCTGACATCTGCATCACACAGTCAACAATCTTCTTTGTGCAGGAAATCTCACAGCCAGATACATTTCCTATATACTACAGAAAGAAGTTGATATATTTTGATTAAAAATATGTAAGGCACAGCATATTAAAATAAAAAACATGAATTTAAAAATTGTAACGAATCTGGCAAATGTACTTGGGCTGTTGGCAGAGGATCGGGATTCAGTATAGCCTCCATTGCTGCCGTACCGCTCTCTGCTATGGCATAACGAAACAGGTTTGAGGATAATGGAGAAAGAACCTATAAAAAATATATATATATTATGTTTTTGGGTCAATTACAGTATATGATGCAAATTTTTTGTCTGAAAAATCCTCAACATGTGAAAAAACATGCTTTTAATTTCAGTATTTAAATTAATTTTCATATTTTTTTTAATAAAAAAACTCATGTAAATCATTAAAAAAACTCAAAAAAATTCATGTAAATCATTAAAAAAAAATTTTTTGGTATTCTAGCAGTTGTTTGGCATAATCTTTTATTATTATTTCTGTGAAGCAATAAATATTACAAATAAATGTAATAAAAAAGTAAAAAAAAAAAAGAAAAAATCAGGGAAAACAGAAAATTATACACATAATTAAATTAAAAATTAAACACAATTTACTGTAAAAGCTATACGTCACATTTTTTACACATATATAAGTAAAATATTTAATTTAAAGTAAAATGTTCATTAAAATAAAACAGAAGATTAATTTAAACAATATTAGGTTAAATTATTTAATTAAAAAAAACTTACATAAATAATAATAATATAGGTTTAATTTTAAGTACCAAAATTACTAAAACAGAAAAAAATAAATGTAAATAAAAAATAAAATTAATCTAAATAAAATTGACTACAAACAAACGTATGAAAATTAAATGAAAAAATACAAGTTAATGATAATTAAAAATAATTAATTAATAATACGATACATACATACATAAATAAATAAATAAATAAATAATGCACAGCATTATGGTATTTTCAAAGATGCCAAATTTCCAGAAAATCATTTTTGAATTATAAATCCTTACATGTAAAGACACACTGACTCCTCCAGCAGACTCTCCAAAGATGGTCACCAATCCAGGATCTCCACCAAAGCTGTGGATGTTCTCCTGAACCCACTGAAGAGCTGCAACCTGATCCAGAAGACCATAGTTTCCTGGAGCATGTTCATCTCCGGTGCTATACAGGGCAAAGAAATCATCATAAAACCTCATCAGAGACCTTAGACCCCAAGGCCTTATGTCTTAATCACTAATCAGAGATTCTGAAGCATCAAAAACATGAACTAATAGGACTTTATGGCTGTTCAAACATTACATGTAAGTCTGAAGTCCAAAGACGCATGGCCTGGTGAATGGAAACCAAACATTGACCTTAACAATGTTTGATTTGGCATCTTTTACTGCCTAGACAAGTTTACATTTATTTAATTGATTTAACATTTAACTTTTACCTGAAAAATCCAAGTAGGCCAAGTCTATACTGAATTAGAACCACAACTACATCCTGATAGGCAGCCAAAACATGTCCGTCAAACACAGATGCAGAAGCCATCGAAAAACCTCCACCGTGGATCCAAACCATGACCTTTTGGACCATGAAAAACAACATTAACATACATGAACATATATCCATAAAAATGCAATAAAGTTCATCCAAATCAGTCACACGTACAGGGAACTTGTCATTTGCTCCAGGTTTAGAAGGTGTGTAGATGTTCAGGTAAAGACAGTCCTCTGATGAGTCAGGAACCTCTACATTCAGAGACAAATTGGCTACCAAGACTTCAACTAACTGCTTGTCCTGCAGACACCTGGGAAAGACACAGAGGAACACAAGTGATGTAAAATCTGTGTGTTGAAGCAAAACGGCTGATATATAGGTTTTATTCTCACATGAACGGCTGTTTTGTAGCATCTCTCACTCCGCCCCATTTCTCTGCAGGCTGTGGAGGGGAAAATCTCAGTGGGCCCACGGGTGGCTTGGCAAACGGAACGCCCAGGTAGGAGTGGACGACCGTGTCCTTTCCCTTCGCTTTTATATATTCACCTTTCAGGGCCCCTAACTTGGTTTGCAGGACAGGTCCTGTGTAATTCATAAAAAAGAGTTTAAAGTCTTTTTTTCATTCATTTTCAGTTAAACCGGCACAGAAATAGAAAAAACGGTTGTCCTTCAAATTTCAGAGTCGACTTTGAATATTTTAATTTTAGAATTATTTAATAATTTCTATTACTTTAATATGTATTTAATTTTATTTTTATTTACATGGGCTATACATAATATTTTGTCCACTATTTTATACTCTCATACTTTAGACATTTTATACTACTTATTTATTCATTTTATTTAATTCATTTTAATTCACATATGTTATACACGCTACACTTTGTCTGGAACAACTGTATACATTTTTATACTAATTATCTTATATTTTTATTTTATTTTAGTTTTTTTTATTTACATATTCTATACATGCTATACTTTATCTGAAACTATTTTATTCATTTTATAATAATTGCTTTATATTTTTTTTTATTAAATTTATTTTAATTTACACTACCAGTCAAAGGTTTTTTGAGTTTCAGCTTCAAAGTTGAATTTTCAGCATCATTACTCAGTGTCACATGATCCTTCAGAAATCATTTGAATATGCTGAATTGCTGCTCATAAATTAATCATTTATTATTATTATTATTATTACTACTATTTATTATAAATATTTAAAATAGTTGAGTTATTTTTTTTTCAGGATTCATTAATGAATAGAAGGGGGGGGGGTGTATAGAAATGAATACTTATTTAGGCAAGATAATAATAAAGTGATGATACAGACATTTATAATGCTACAAAAGATTTCTATTTCAGATAAATGCTGTTCTTCTAAACTTTTATTCATCAAAGAAACCTGAAAAAAATCTATTCAGCTGTTCAACATAATAATAATAATAATAAATGCAGCAAATCAGAATATTAGAAAGATTTCTGAAGGATCATGTGACTTGAGTAATGATGCTTATCAGCTTTGAAATCACAGAAATAAATGACATCTTAAAATAGAAAACATTTATTATAAATAGTAAAAATATTTCAAAATATTACTGTCTTTGGATGAAATAAATGCAGGTCTGGTGAGCAAAAACATTAAAAATCTTACTGTTCAAAACCTTTTGACTGGTAGTGTACATGTATATGCTATGCTTCTAATGTACATGTACATGCTATTAACATAAATTAGCTGATTTATAATAAAATAACTGATTTCAAATGCATAGCCTATAATGCTTAAAGGACACGTATTATGCCCCTATTAACAAGATTATACGTCATATAAGTCTCAGGTGTCCCCAGAATGTGTCTGTGAAGTTTCAGCTTAAAATACCACATAGATCATTTATTATAACATTTTGAAAATGCTCGTTTTGAGTAAAAGCAAAAACACATCACTCACGGCTCTTGACTGAATAAAGCTTGATGATAAACAGAGTGAATTGTGTGCGGCTCACTCAGGGCGGGGCTTTGCTAATACGGCAGTGTCAATCAAAGGTGATGGGCGGAGCTTGTTCAAAGTGACATCACTTTGTACAGAATCTGGAAACGCAATTATTCTGAGACACTG
Source organism: Labeo catla (assembly GCA_012976165.1). Taxonomy (NCBI): domain Eukaryota; kingdom Metazoa; phylum Chordata; class Actinopteri; order Cypriniformes; family Cyprinidae; genus Labeo; species Labeo catla. The sequence goes on from VONZ01000525.1 coordinate 485,668, forward strand.
CTTATGATTTTTGGGGATTAAAAAAAGTAGTGGGTGGATTTTTATACTGATAAATGATTATATTCCAACACCATGGCATGTAAAAGTGAATTCTACATATCAGGTGCCCTTTAATCGATTATGCATCATATACACGCCCTTAACTGTGTTTCTTAAGCAAAACCCGTTCGACACACCTACATGAACTTGCGCCCCGTTACCGTTTAGTAGATTTATTTTACCTGTGTTACATTCTGACAGCTTTTCCAACGTGTGCATGACTATATTAAAACGTGTGAAAACACAATTGCCTGTAAGCTTGAGTAAATGCAGTTTTCTTAACGCACGCATTACGAGATATTAAAGGGGAAGTCCACTCCAAAACAAAGATTCACATATAATGTACTCACCCCCTTGTCATCCAAGATGTTCATGTCTTTCTTTCTTCAGTCGTAAAGAAATTCAGGATTTTTCCTCATAAAATGGACTGATATGGTTCCCCGATTTTGAACTTCCAACATGCAGTTTAAATGCGGCTTCAAACGATCCCAACCGAGGAAGAAGGGTCTTATCTAGCGTAACGATTGGTTATTTTCATAAAAATAATACAATTTATATACCTTTTAATGTCAAGCGCTCGTCTTGTCTTACTCTGTTTGGACGGTTTTGGGTATGACAGTTAGGGTATGTTCAAAAAACTCCCATCTCATGTTCTTCCTCAACTTTAAAATCGTCCTATATGGCTGTTTTACCTTTTTTTGTTAAGGGTGTTTGATCTTCTTTGCATGTTCACTTTGCAAAGACTGGGTTTGTACTTCTGCAGCGATGTAGGATGATTCTGAAATGATTTTTGAAGTTGAGGGAGAAAATACGATTGGAGTTTTTCGACATACCCTAACTGTCTCGAGTCAGAGTTCATGGAGAGCAAGGCAAGACGAGCGTTTGAGAATAAAAAGTATTAAAATTGTACTTTTTAAAATGAAAATAACCGATCGTTTCGCTAAGACCCTTCTTCATCGACTGGGATCGTTTACAACCGCATTTGTGATCGTTTGAAGCCGCATTTTGAAAGTTCAAAATCGGGGCATCATATCAGTCCGTTATATGAAGAAAAATGCCGAAATGTTTTCCTCAAAAAACAATTTCTTCACGACTGAAGAAAGACATGAACATCTTGGATGACAAGGAGATGAGTACATTATCTGTAAATCTTTGTTTTGAAAGTGGACTCCTTTAACATGATTTACTATGCTCAGCTTTTATATTACATTTATTTTAATTTGTATGTGCTATATACATATATTTATATTTTTTATATGAACAACTGTATTTTATATTCAACGAATATATTTAAATTATATATTTCATTATATAGGTCTATTTATAATGTTTTATGCTAATTACTTACTTGAATGTTATTTAATTTGTTTAATAATGCTATGCATGCATTATAACCTCTTATAAAGCCTATTTGATTTATGCATAGCCTGTAAAGACATTGGCCGAGCTTAAGCGATTATAAATCATATTCACGCCTTAAAAGGTGTTTTAAGCAAAACCCGAAAAGTCACACCCCATGTGCACTTGCGATCTATTACCGTTTAGTAGTAAACTCATTTACCTGCATTCTGATAGCTTCTCCAATGCGCGCATAACTTTGTTAAAACGCACGAAAAACACTTCTATTCTTTACAGCTCGAGTAAATGCAGGTTTCCTGCGTTTATAAGAAAGCTGTTTTGACAGCGCACTGGTGTGCAAGTAAATGCGTTGTGCAAAACGTTTTGAAAGACTTACCGTCCTCTGCTTTCACCGTGTTTTGTAGACTCAGCTGGATCAGAATGCATAGTGAAATCACGAAAGAGCCTCTCATCGTCATGCCGTGTTCAGCCCCACAGCAGAATGAGCGTTCAGAGGCGTTTTGCACACAACTGCGTAATCTGGCCACACTTTGAACTTTGCTATTGAAACTGTGGTTGCCAGATTCTTTCAATCCCTGTTGTAAACTGTACGGTTAACTTTTGGCAAATAGGTGTTGAAACGTTCTCGAATGTTTAATTGAAATGAGGAACCCGATTTCATGGAGTAAACTGAACAAGGGGTCCTAGAAAAAATACAATTAAAATCTAATGTAATACTTTGATCTGCAGCTTTTTGAGGATCACACAATTTTTTTATTTATTTAATTATTTTATATTTAATTTAATTTAATTTACCTGCTATACTTCTACTATACTTTGCTTGAGTAGCATATATAAATGAATATACTCCATCTGAAACTTTTTCATTTTTATACTAATTACTTAATTATTTTTATTTATGTTTTCATTTATATATGCTACTCAAGCTATACTTAATCTAAACCTCTTTTATACATTTTACTTTTTATTTTATTATTTTTTTATTTATATGTGCTACACAAGCTTTACTTCATCTAACCCTCTTTTATACATTTTACTTTTTATTTTATTATTTTTTAATTTAATTTGCATATACTGGATATTACTTCGTCTAGCTATTTTTATATTTATTTGTATGTGCTATATATGCAATATTTCTATTTAATTACATTTTCATAAATTTTTCATTTTGAATTTACATTTTAAATTTACTTTAATTTATATTATGTTTTTATTTAATTTGCATATACTGGATATTACTTAATCTAGCTATTTTTATATTTATTTGTATGTGCTATACATGCAATACTTTACATCTATTTAAATACATTTTCATACATTTTTTATTTTAAATTTACATTTTTACTTTACTTTAATTTATACATGCTTTATACATGCTGTATGCATCTGAAACTATTTTATCATTTTTTTTAATGGTTCAGTAAAAACACATTTGGACAGGAACTTCTGTTATTTATAAATGTGTAACATTTACTTTACATTTAATTTAATTTAATTTACCTACTATACTTCACCTAAAAAAAAAAAAAATATATATATATATATATATATATAATTATTTTATCATTTGCTTTATATTTATTGAATGTATTTTAATTTTTATATACCAGCCATGTTATACTCCATCTGAAATTTTTTTCATTTTTATACTAATTACTTTATTATTTGTATTTATTTTTTTCATTTATATATGCTACTCAACGTATACTATATTAATCTAAACCTTTTTTATACATTTTACTTTTTATTTTATTATTATGTTTTTATTTAATTTGCATATACTAGCTATTTTTATATTTATTTGTATGTGCTATACATGCAATACTTTACATCTATTTAAATACATTTTCATACATTTTTTATTTTAAATTTACATTTTTACTTTAATTTATACATGCTTTATACATGCTGTATGCATCTGAAACTATTTTATACATTTTTTTTTAAATGGTTCAATAAAAACAGACATGGACAGGAATTTCTGTTATTCATAAATGTGTAACATTTTGTCTGTTTTTAGAAATGTTACGCAAAATCATATTGCTAATTATTATCAATATTATGTTTTATTAGTAATTATTGTTTTTGTATCAACTGCATTTTAATCTTTTTAATATATTTTAAAGTCACACAGCCTTTAAATATTGTTGTTGGCACTTGGTGTCAAAAAGTTGCACTAAACCACTGATCTTTATACCAAACACTGACTGAAATTTGAGAGGATCCTACTGGGTAAGCAAGTGTAGTGGGAAAATGCTTTCTTGGTGTTGTTTCCTTCAAACTGGCAACACAAAGAACTTTATCAAATAGTGGCTATCATAGTGTAATTCAGCCTTTTACCCTAGTGCTTATTCATAATGACGGTGTGATAAGGATTGTGTTAGCCTACTTACCTTACATGGACCTACAGTTCACATATAGACGTGTCGATTTACAAACAGAACAATAAGTAACAGGCTAGTTAACTTAGCGATGCTTAACGTCACTCGCTACGGTTCAGGTTCATGAATGTTAACGTGTGACACACTTTTAAAACTTTGCAAACGTGAAAATCCTGCAGAATGATAATAAAACCGTTTGATCGGAGTTCTGTGTGTAGAAACAGTCGACGCATCGGGCCAGTGGCGCAATGGATAACGCGTCTGACTACGGATCAGAAGATTCTAGGTTCGACTCCTGGCTGGCTCGGTTCTTTTGAACTTTGATTCTCGAGTTTATTTGGTTCATGTTACTGACAAGAAACGCGATACTTCGACAAACATTATGGTGAATGGATGCAGGACAAGCCTGTAGAATGTATGTGAAAGTTCAAATTAATCTGGAGAAAGGCATAAAACCACCGTTACAACTTGACAGAATGATTCATTTTGTTTGAATACGTTTCGCCAGTGTTTTGTGCAGCTTCAACACAATGAAAAACGGCATAGCTTTCGGATTTAAACCAACACCAAGTGTAAAAAAATAGCTAAAATGACCCAAACCACTGATTTAATAGAGAACGGGTTTGGATTCGTCATCTAAATACACAATCTTAGTACTTGAAATCTTCTCGGAAACACTTCCTAATAATTATTTGTAAGTATACGATGTTTACAATGTGACTTAGCAAACACAAAACGTTTTAAAAACGTAGTTTGCCGAAAAGTCATTTATTTTGCAAAGACACTGACGCACTGCCCCCTCGCGCCATACACTCACAACGACATATTTACCTCAGACGATCCAAAAAGAGATATTTTGTTTTATTTTTTTTTTTCCATTTATATGTTATATAAGCTATACTTCATCTAAACCTTTTTCATACCTTTTACTTTATTTTAATTATTTATTTTTTTCATTTATATATGCTACACAAGCTATACTTTATTTAAACCTTCTATACATTTATTTTATTTTTATTTTTTTTTATATTTTGAGAATGAAAAACAGCATCGCATACGATTTAAGCCAACACCAAATGTAAAAAAAATAGCTAAAATGACCCAAACCACTGATTTAATAGAGAACGGGTTTGGATTCGTGATCTAAATACACAATCTTAGTACTTGAAATCCTCTCGGAAACACTTCCTAATAATTATTTGCAAGTATACGATGTTTACAATGTGACTTAGCAAACACAAAATGTTTTAAAATTGTGGTTTGCTGAAAAGTCTCATTTATTTTGCAAAGACAGGGAAGCACTGCCCCCTCGCGCCATATACTCACAACGACATATTTACCTCAGACGATCCAAAAAGATATTTTTTTTTTTCATTTATATGTTATACAAGCTATACTTCATCTAAACCTCTTTCATACCTTTTACTTTATTTAATTAATTTATTTTTTTCATTTATGCTACACAAGTTATACTTCATCTAAACCTTTTTTACATTTAACTTTTTATTTTATTTTGAAAATATTTTGAGAATGAAAAATAGCATAGCATATGATTTAAGCCAACACCAAGTGTAAAAAGGTAGCTAAAATGACCCAAACCACTGATATAATAGAGAATGGGTTTTGGATTCGTGATCTAAACACCAAATCTTAGTATTTGAAATCTTCTCAGAAACACTTCCCAATAATTATTTGCAAGTATACAATGTTTACAACGTGACTTAGCAAACTCAGAACGTTTTTAAAACGTAGTTTGCGCTGCTGGAAAGCTTTTTTTTTTTGCAAAGACAGTGAAGCACTGCCCCCTCGCGCCATATACTCACAACGACATATTTACCAATATTTACGATCCAAAAAGAGATATTTTGTGTTTTAGATGAGGTTTACCATATTGATATGTTTTAATAACTTAATATAGGCATTAATAAATGCAGCACATCCTAGCAAAGGGGATCTAATAATATTTTCTATGCAACAGAGGCATTTTGAAGCAATTTGATTTGAGAACCAATTGCAAGTAAACGCCGCTAGAGAGCAGTAGACGTGCACTCAAAATCTAAAACGTTAACGTTAAAACTTTTAGGTCACCTTTTAGCCCTTTCTTCAGTGTAGTTTGTAAAACCGTCATTTTAGCAAATCATTTTACGAGTTGTTTTTTCCTTAAAGATAATACGAAACAAAGTATTCAGACAATAAATCAGTTCACATGAGTACTAAAGTATAATTTTACATGATGTTGAAATAATGTGAATATTAATATACACATTTATGTGAGTTTCCGTGCCTGACTCTATCAGAAGCCGCAAAATATAGATTCACGAATCAAAGTTCAAAAGAATCGAGCCAGCCAGGAGTCGAACCTAGAATCTTCTGATCCGTAGTCAGACGCGTTATCCATTGCGCCACTGGCCCGATGAGTAATGAAATTCGAAATACAGCAACTCAAAATTAACGTTACTAACAACTGACAAAACCATCATTTGTATTTATTGTTTAAACGACACACATTCATATGTACACGTTGTAAATCAATATATGAAGTTCATTTGAGGATCAGAATCAATGTCGTAATTATTTAAAAGTACATACGTAACGTTATATACATTATTTCCTAAATATTTTATATTTAACACACAATATAAACGTAATATAAATTGTAAACTAATATCGACCGGATAAAACGCGTTTTAAGACTATTAAGATTAAAGCGATTTAGTGACGAGTGTCAACTTCAGTTTCCACATGTTCAGAGAAGCACATGGACTGAAGATTTATGCTTATAATAATCATGGCAACATCAGTACACGAGACAGTCCTCATAGGAATATGTGATGGAGTTATTGATAAGAAGAAAAACACATCTTATTGCACGAACAAAATTGGAGATAGACCGGTAAAGCAAACGTAATTTGTATATACTCTCAGGGTTTGTGTCATGCTAACTGAAGTAAGCTAACGACTCACTCTGCTTGACAGCTATCGTTACTTGATGATCTTGTAGTTAATAACATTCTGTATGTTGACAGTGTTTTTGACAGGTACGCGAAGTTAAATCGGATTTGTGTGCTTGTGTATCTGAACATTAAATGATTCAGTTTATCAAAGTGTTTAAAAGTAGGCTATCACTAGCCATTTGGCTAACTGTGGGGTTAAACATACTAACTCGCATATGTAATATTAATCTGTTATTACAAACAATTTTAAGTTATTTAGGATGGAATTTACCATGATGTCACTTTAATTTTTAGCGCTGTCGTAGTAAAATAATTTTCGTTGTGTATTTAAATCGTATAATCGCTATACTCAGAGTTCCCGTATGTTAACGTTTCTTCATCGGGCCAGTGGCGCAATGGATAACGCGTCTGACTACGGATCAGAAGATTCTAGGTTCGACTCCTGGCTGGCTCGGTTCTTTTGAATTTTGAGTTTTGAGTTTGATGTATTTCAGTATTCAGTGTCATAATTGGGCGCATGATTCATTTTCTTAAATATAAATATAAAATCGAAATATAACTGAGATATTAATTAATTGGTCAATAGTGGTAAGCATTTCTAAAATAAAAGTGTTATAGTTTATGCATTTCTCAATAAGTATTTTTATAATATAATATAAAATTACAACATATAGCATTCTGCGATATTTTCATTTTATGGATGTAATTATTTTTCTTACATTCTTGTGAAATATAACAAGACATATATTACTCAAAAGTTTTTGAACAGTAAGATTTTTAATGTTTTTTCAATAAGTCTCTTCTGCTCACCAAGCCTGTATTTATTTATCCAAAGTACAGTAAAAGCAGTAAAAAATATATGTATATTTATTATTTAACATGTCTGTTTTCTATTTGAATATATTTTAAAATGTAATTTATTCCTGTGATCCAATCCAGTCTTTAGTGTCACATGATCCTTCATTTTTTATTATTATTATTATCAATATTTAAAACATTTGATAATTTTATTTATTTATTTTTTTTTTTTTAAATAGAAAGATCCAAAGCATTTATCTGAAATAAAAAGCTTTTGTAACATTATAGAAATTATAGAAAATAATATTTTTATTTAGCAAGGATGCTTTAAATTGATCAAAAGACATTTATAATGTTACAAAAGATTTCTATTTCAAATAAATGCTGTCCTACTGAACTTTCTATTCATCAAAGAAACCTGAAAAAAATCTACTCAGCTGTTTTAGTCACCATATGTTCAGAGTATATATATATATATATATATATATATATATATATATATATATATTTATATTACAATATATCATGTATTTCTAAATATATTAAAGTTTTATAGAACATGCATTTATCACAATAGGTATGCGTGGTATCTAAAATAATTTTTTAGTTAATTTTTAGTTAGTTTTTAATCTGTATTATTGTGTCTATTGTTATTATACACTATGTATTTTTTGTTATTTCATATTATGAAACATGTTTTAATACTTTTGAGCATGATAAATGTGCATTAAAAATAAATTGTATTATTATTTTCATTTATTTCATTATAATTTAATTCATTTTAATCATTCCAGGACCTGCTTCCAGTAATCAATCTCCAGTATCCCACATGTAGTCTGTGTGAGAGAGGCCTGTCCCATGTGGTGCAGATCTACTGCCCTCTTGCGGCGTCTCCTTACCACAGAACCATCAATGTATTCGCCTGCACCAATCCACAGTGCTGTGGCAAATCAGAGAGGTAACAGCTTGTCTCTTTAGATTAGCCAGTTATTTCCATATCAAATGTGTTCTTCTGTCAATCTGAGCATGTCACTTGTACCTAGTTGGATTGTCCTGCGCTCTCAGTGTTTGGAGGATGACATCAAAGCAAGGCAAGACAACAAAACCACGGCATGTACAGAATCTGTGATGTCCAGAACAGACTGGTGTGATGAAGCTGATGATTGGGGGATGGACGATGAAGAACAAGAAAAAGTGGCTGAAAGCAGCATACAAATGCCAAATGACAGTACAGGTGAAGGAAATGATATCAGCAGCAGGCTTCAGGTCCTGTGCATTAATGGAGGTGATCAAAGTGCCCTCCAACCCTCTGACGTGCCCGTTTTCAAGTCTTTCTACATAAGCGTTATGGATGAAACAGACTTGGATGGATTTCATGATACGGATCATGAAAATGAACTTCTTAGAGAGTATGAGAAGAGGGAGGGAGTGATTGTCAGGGAGATTCAGAGGTGAGGATTGATTGTACGCTATGCTGCAAAGATAAATTGATGTGTAAATATCTATTAGTTCTCTAACATCTTAGTTTCGATGTTTTTTTTCAGTTGTGAAAGCGGAGAAGCTCAGGAGGAATATGAGAAGGCCACAGCCAAGCATGGAGATGAAGTGTTCACCAGTTTCATGAAGAAAACCTCTCTTTGTCCTGAACAAGTGTTACGGTGATTGATTCAGTAAAATGCTCCAGACTGCAACTAAAATGGTCAAAAAAATTACAAATTTGCAACAATAATTAAAAAATTTCAGTTAGAAAAGCTATGTGTTCATATGCATTATAATCACTAGCTTTAAAAAAAAAATATATATATATAAACATATAAACATATATATATATATATATTTATAAAACAAGTATATATACATACGTTTTTAAATATTAAGAAATATATATATATATATATTTTTAAAAACTAAGAATTATATATATATATATATATATATATATAATTTTTTTAAAATATATTTTAAAGGTAACATTTCTTAAAAACTAGTAGAAATGACAACGAAACAACAAAAAAACAAGAACTTTAACTAAAATGAAAATCAAAACAATATACACTATCAGTCAAAAGTTTTTGGACAGTAAGATTTTTATGTTTTTTAAAGAGGTCTCTTCTGCTCACCAAGCCTGCATTTATTTGATCCAAAGTACAGCAAAAACAGTAAAATTGTTAAATATTTTTACTATTTAAAATAACTGCTCTCAATTTGAATATATTTTAAAATGTAATTTACTCCTGTGATTTCAAAACTAAATTTTCAGCATCATTACTCCAGTCTTCAGTGTTACACGATCCTTCAGAAATCATTCTAATATGCTGCTTAGGATTAATAATAATAATATTTAAAACAGTTAAGTACATTGTGTTCTTTGATGAATCAAAAGATCCAGAAATCAGCATTTATCTGAAATAAATAGTTTTGTAACATTATACACTATACCATTCAAAAGCTTGGAGTTTATAATTTTTTTTTATAGCATTTTTTAATGTTGCAAAATATTTCTATTTCAGATAAATGCTGTTCTTCTGTACTTTCTGTTCATCAAATACACCTGAAAAAAATCTACTCAGCTGTTTTTTTTTAAATAATAATGATATGAAATGTTTTTTGAGCAGCAAATCAGAATATTAGAATGATTTCTGAAGGATCGAGTGACTGGAGTAATGATACTAAAAATTCAGCTTTGAAATCGCAGAAATAAATTGCGTTTTAAAATATATTCAAGTAGAAAGCAGTTATTTTAAACAGTAAAAATATTTCACAATTTTACTGTTTTTGCTGTTTTTGGATCAGATAAATGCAGGCTTGGTGAGCAGAAGAGACTTCTTTAAAAAGTCTTTAAAAAACAAACATTAAATATCTTACTGTCCCAAAATTTTGAACTGGTAGTGTATAAAAATCAAGTTAATATGATAATCTGTTAATATGAATCAGTCTCAGTTCACCGTCTCCTTCAATGAATCGTCAGTCATTTATCAGTTATGTTTAATTCTTAATGAACCAGGAACGATTACCGCACGTTCAGTTTATTAGATCATTAAAATCATTAATGAGAAAAAAAGAATCACTTTATAATATTTCACTATTGAAAGGAGTCATTTATACAGAACACCTGTTTGCATTTAAAAAACAAGATGCAGGAGAGTGGAATGAAAAATTATGCAAAGTCTAGAGATGCATTTTTTTCTAAACTGAACATCAGGTGCAAGAGCAGCAGCCAAACATGAGGTGCAAAGTGGTGATTTCATATGAATTTGTATGATATAATGTATGATTTTTACTAAAAAGTAAGCAGGAAGGTCCATACTGAAACATAAACCATTACATAAACCAGTCATAAACCATTGTATTGTTCACTCGATTATTTCATTATTTACGCATGTTTTAATCTAATGTGTTACCTCTCATCTTGTAGATACAGTTGGGGTGGATCGCCTCTATTTATAACAGAGCCTCCTTCCAATGTTAGTCAGATGGTGTCGTGCTGCGGTCACTGCGGCGGCCCGAGAGTTTTCGAATTTCAGCTCATGCCAGCATTGGTCAGTTTGCTCGGAAGTGCAGATACAAACTCAGGTAAGTGCAGATGTTCTAAATAGCGTTGTCACGATACCAAAATTTTGACTTCGAAACAATACCTGACTAAAATATCACTGAACTGATACTACAAAAAAAAACAAAAAACAGAACAACAGCAAAAGTAATTAAATAATAGATGATCCAAATGGAGATCATAGTTATTTTATCTATTAAAACAAAGCATTTCATCCCCCCCTTAAAAAAATAAAATAAATAATAATAATAATAATCACAAGCGTGAACAATTACCAAGCCTACAGGTATGTAGAGATATTGGTAAGTTAGCTTAAAGGATAAAGCCAAATCTTACTTCATGATATAGTAATTTTATTTCACAACAACAATTTATATCATGACATAGTCATGTTTTGTTATTAATAATAAGAACCTAGATGAAAGTAACAAACTAAAGGACAACTACAATAAAACAAAGACACAAATGAAATAAATAGGACCCTACGAAATCTGTTTTGTTTTTTCCTAAATTCTATTTTCATTTTTCTAAGCTCTATTTTAATGGTTACATTAGATTGATCAAAAACCATGTCTAATTAATTGAAGCATGAAACTTCATTTAACAGCAGTTTATTAAAAGTTTAACAAAAATTGACATGTTTTTGAAGCCCTATGAAATACTTTTTTATTATTTTTATCACATTCAGTTTTGGTTGTGAATCTCTGTTTTCCATTAATTTTCTGGATTCTATTTTAATCGTTTCATTACATTTTAATAATCAAAAGTATGTCTAATGAATTTATAAAGCATGATTAGATTTGATAAAGAATTTATTTATTATAGACTTTTTTTTTTGTTTTCCAGAAATACTGTGTTGTGTATTTACAATTCTCTGGTAAATAAATTAAATATTATATTATTATATTATATTATATTATATATTATTATATATTATATTATTTTATTATATATAAATATTTTTTTCTGGTAAATATTCCTTAAACATTGTTTTAATAATATTTTTATCATTACTAGTAGTACTATCTTTATTAAGTAATATATTTCTGACTATCAAGTTAAACCAAACCTTTATTTTGACGGGTTGCTGTGAAAACCTTTAGGGTCTTCATTATATGACGATAGTTTTCCGCAAAAGAAACAGTAAAATGCTCATGAAGTGACTCTCAGAGCAGTTCTACAGATTGTGTTCATGTACTATATATTGAGGCAGCAGAGGATGAAAACACTGCGAGCATCACGCGTATGTTTGTAGTAAAAGTGCATTACTTTCCATAAAAAGTAACTAAGTAACGTAAATAGTTACTTTTTTAGGGAGTAACTCAATATGCATTACTTTTAAAAGTAACTTTCCCCAATACTGGTGATAAATGAGTTAATGATGATAAATGGGTCAAAAGTAATCTAAAAGTAATCTAAATGTAGTCGGATTATATTACCTAAAATGTGTAATGTAATGGATTGCTTTACTAACTACATTTTTGTCACATAATATGGAATCAGTAACGCATTACAATTTGTAAGTAATCTACCCAGATCTGATTATACTTTTTAACTTTTTAATGTTTACGGTATAAGATCTAATTTGTTTGTGTTTTCTCAGACATTTCGCTGGAGTTCGGAACAGTTCTTGTGTACACTTGCAGAAACAGCTGTTGGAAATCAGGATCAGCGGTTCCAGTAGAAGAATTTCTTGTTGTTCAGCCCGACCCAGACCAAAAGCTCTTCAAATGATATAATTTATCAACAATAAAAAACATTTTTTCAGCACAACTTCATCTTGTTATTTACTTAATATATAATAATGTTTATTACTATCTAAAGGAACAGAAAAATGTAAATTTGCAGAAAATCTTTTCACCTTCAGGCCATCCAAAATGTAGATGAGTTTCTTATGTTTCTTAATCAGAAGTGAATGGGTGCCGTCAGAATGAAAGTCCAAACACCTGATAAAAACATCACAATAATCCACAAATAATCCATACCACTCCAGTCCATCAATTAAAATCTTGTGAAGTGAAAAACTGTGATAACCTACTGAAGAAATCGATATTATCAAGGACTCAAATTTTTTTGAAATTAAAAAAGGAGGTAATGAATGGATTTATTCCTTACAAACATTTTTTGTTTCTTACAAACAAGCTTTTTGTTTCACAAGATGTTAACTGATGGACTGGAGTGGTGTGAATTACCGTAATGTTTTTATCAGCTGTTTGGACTCTCATTCTGACGGCACCCATTCACTGCAGAGGGTAACTGATGTAATGAAATTTCTCAGATGAAGAAACAAACTCATCTACATCTCGAATGGCCTAAAGGTGAGAAAATTTTCAGCAATTTTTGTAATTTTTGGGTGAACTATCCCTTAAAATTTACAGGAATCTGAGGAAAATTAATTCTAAAATTATGTGTCAGTAATCTAGCCCCTTTAATGTGAAATATTCTCTACTATATTCATGTACAAAGTGAGTGATGATTAAGAATAGATTAGATAGACGTGTATATGTGCTTTGAATTAAAGTTAAGACAGTATGGTGAGATTTTAAATGTTTTTTTTTTAAAGACGTCTCTTCTGCTCACCAAGCCTGCATTTATTTGATCCAAAGTATAGCAAAAACAGTAAAATTTTGAAATATTTTTACTATTTAAAATAACTGCTTTCTGTTTGAACATATTTTAAAATGAAATTTATTCCTGTGATCAAAGCTAAATTTTAAGTACCATTACTGCAGTCTTTAGTGTTACGTGATCCTTCAGAAATTATTCTAATATGCTGATTTGCTGTTCAAAAAACATTTATTATTAATATTATTATCAGTATTTAAAACTGTTGAGTACATTTTTTCAAGATTCTTTGATGATAGAAAGATCAGCATTTATCTGAAATAAAAAGTTTTCGTAACATTATACAGTACGCCATTTAAAAGCTTGGAGTCAGTATAATTTTTGGGGAGAAAGATGATAGAAAGTAATACTTTTATTTAGCAAGGATGCTTTAAATTAATCAAAAGTGATGATAAAGACATTTATCTTTATCTATTTCAGATAAATACTGTTCTTCTCAATCAAAGAAATCATAATAATAATAATAAATGTGTTGAGCAGCAAACCTGAATATTATTAGAATGATTTCTGAAGGATCATGTGACTGCAAGTGAAAAAAAAGTTTTTGAACCATAAGATTTTTAATGTGTTTTTTTTTAAAGAAGTCTCTTCTGCTCACCAACCTTGCATTTATTTGATCCGATGTACAGCAAAAACTGTACAATTTTGAAATATTTTTGTTGTTTAAAATAGCTGCTTTCTATCTGAATATATTTTAAAATTTAATTTATTCCTGTGATTTCAAAGCTGATTTTTTAGCATCATTACACTGCAAAAAAATGCTTTTCTTACTTAGATGTTTTGTCTTGTTTCCAGCCAAAATATCTAAAAATTCTAAAATCAAGAAGGATTTTCTAGACAAGCGAAAATTATTGTCTTGTTTTCAGAAAAAAACAAGTCAAATTCAAGTGAGTTTTTACTTGAAACAAGCAAAGAAAAATAATCTTGTTTTCTGCTTGAAATAAGATTATTTTGCTTGTTCTAAGCAAAAAATGTGATGTCTTTTTTTCTGAAAACGACAGTAATTTTTGCTTGTCTAGAAAATCCTTCTTGATTTTACAATTTTTAGATATTTTGGCTGGAAACAAAAAATCTAAGTAAGAAAAGCATTTTTTGCAGTGTAATGCTAAAAATCCAGCTTTAAAATCACAGGAATAAATTACATTTTAAAATATATTCAAATAGAAAGCAGCTATTTTAAATAACAAAAATATTTAAAAATTGTACTATTTTTGCTGTACATCAGACCAAATAAATGCAAGGTTGGTGAGCAGAAAAGACTTTTTTAAAAAAAAAAAACAAAAAAAACATTAATCTTGAGTGGTAGTGTTTATGACGTAACGTTACTAAAAACGAGTATTTGCACTGTACATGTGCAAAAAGTCATTACAACTGTAAAATAATATGGTTTTGTCAATTTCCACCAACATATAACATTTTTTCTCAGTCGTTTCGCTCCGTTGTTTCCTCCTGCAGTTCTGAACGCTGCCGCCTTCTGTGCGCATGCGCGGTGAGAGCAGCGAGTGGCGCTCAATGCTCAGGCTTTTCTCTCGCGAGGAAGGACGCCATTATCGGAATCCTCACAAACAACACGAGAATTCATCATTCACACGGTAATATAAACCATTCTGACATGCGACACCTCCTGCTCTCCGCGCTCTGCAAAATATGGCGCTGTGCATTAAAGAAATACACATTATCCCGCTGTTTTCGTGTCAGCTGTGTCTTGCGTGCCATGAAGGGCACAAATGAGGCCTGTTGCGTTTCACTGCTGCTGTTTTGAGCTGTTGGTTAGCAGGCGCCAGCTAACAGGCTACACTAGCAGGCTAGCTGCAGTTTGCTAACTGGACTAAAGCACTGGGTTTGTTATTAAACTGGTAGAAGGTTCGCGGCGTTTAAAGAGTGTTTTGTGTTTTCTGAAGCCGTCGGTTATTTTGGTTTGTTCAAACATCGAGTGCTTAATGGAGCTGAAGGAAATTAGGTCTTGTAACCTAGTTATAATCTCAGCAGCAGCAGCAGTGTCATATTTACTATCAGATGCGTGTACATCGTAAAAGTAACGCGGTTTGGATATGTTTTAGGGTATGCATTACCATAATACCGTGTACTAGAGTAATTTTTTTCCATACACCGCAAATATTATTGTACGTAAATACTGTAATTTCGCACTATGTTGTGTTTTGGATACACGATTTATTTTATTCTCTAATATCATTTTGATATAAAACACGACTGTACCATGGTACACAGTATTATTCTGCATGGTTCATTTGCTACTGTAGTGATTGTTGATAGCAGATGATTTGATTAGGAATGGTTCTGGGAAACTGAGTATCATTATTTATGGATGAATGATCAGATATGTAAATAAAGATGAATTCTTAACATAAATATATACACACTACTGGTCAAATTAGGTAATATTTATTTATTTATTTAAATCATAATTATTATTATTTTAAATTTAAATGTTTTTAAATAAGTAGCTGCTTTGCTATCACAAAAAAAAACAAAAAAACATTTTAAAATCTATTAAGGTCGAGATTAAATAAATGGAGCCTTGGTGAGCATACAGACTACTTTCAAAAACATTAAAAATAAATACATAAAACGTAATTATTCCAATAATTATAAAAATCAAAAGTGTACATGGCATTAAATGATAGAATTTAATTAATAATTTTAATTAATAATAGTAGTAACAACAACAACAACAGATTCTTAAAATGTGTATTTATTACTTTTCAGTTATTTCAGTTAAATAATTATTATTACTTTTTTCAGTGTCTCTTTAAAAAAAATTAAATTCATTTTGTTTGTGTATAACGTGTTGTTTTAAATGTGTTGTAATAATGGACAAAACAAGTGTAGGGTCACCTTCAGTACCACAGTCCCCCTTCAGGGGGTCTCAGCTGTTGTTGTTGTTGTTGTTTTATTATTTGTTTTGTTTTGTTTTTTTGGCAGGGCCACAACGGTGCCTGCATGTAAAAATCACATTTACCTTGTGGTGGCTTAAAATATAAATATTAATATATTAAGAATACTTAATACTGATTTAATTTCAATTTTAGGAAAGGTTTTAGTAATTTTATTGTGTGTTTTTTCAGTTTTTATTTAAGTGTCTATATAGTATTTATTTATTTATTGGCGGCAAGGACACAATGGTGCCTGCATGTAAAAATCACACATTTACCTTGTGGTGGCTTAAAATATTAATAGGCTTAAAATATTAATATATTAAAAACACTTTTAATGAAAATAAAGTCAAATGAATGGAAATGATGAATCCCTCCCAAATGATAACAAATGAGCAAATAATTGATATGCCAACATTGATATCAGGGTTAATTTAGTATTATTGGGATGTTATTTATTTATTTATTTTTAATTTTTTTTTTATTTTTGAAGTATTTTTTGTATTTTCGAAATAAAATTTCAATTTTACATAAGCCTGCTTTATTATTATTATTATTATTATTTATTTATTTATTTTTATTTTTTTTTTTGTCAAGGCCACAATGGTGTATTCATGGAAAAAAATCAAACATTTACCTTGTGGTGGCTTAAAATATAAATACTAATATACTAAAACACTTTCAATTAAAATGAAGAAAAATTATTAATTTCTCCCAAAATAATTCATATAACACTGATGTCAGTATTAATTTAATATTATTAAGATATTATTTAGTTTTTTGTTTTTAAAGTAGTTTTTGTATTTTGACGTTGTGCGTTTGTTATTTTTATTGTGCCTTTTTTGTTAAATGTCTATATAGTTATTATTATTATTATTAATAATAATAATAATAATTATTATTATTATTGTTATTATTATTATTAATTTCTCTCTGTATTTTTTTGCCTACATGTAAAAATGACTCCTTTACCTTGTGGTGGCCTAAAATTATTTTAATATTAAAATCATCTCTATGAAAATGAAGGAAAAGAGGTTTTATTAATTTAGTTGTTTTTTAATTTTAATTTTAATTTAAGTTCATTTTTTTTGTAAAGTGTCTGTATAGTTTTTTATTAGTTTTATTAATTTTTTGCAAGAACACGATGGTGCTTGCATGTAAAAAAATCACACATTTACCTTGTAGAGGTTTAAAATATACATAATAACATATTAAAAACACTTTCCATTAAAATGAAGAAAAAAGTATGTACTTTTTGTATTTTATGATTTAATTTTAATTTTAGTAATTTTGTTGTATGTTTTTTGTCATTTTTATGTCTGTATAGTTTTTGTTCAATTGATTTATTTATTATTGCAAGGACACAACAGTAACTGCATGTAAAAATCACATTTACCTTGTGATGGCTTAAAATATACATAATAAAATATTAAAAACACTTTCCATTAAAAGGAAGGAAAAATGTTTATATCTCCCAAAATATTGAAAACAAATTAGCAAAAAAAGTGTTAATTTAGTCTTATTGAGATATTATTATTATTATGTTTTATTATTATTATTATTATTATTATTATTCACGTTCATTGTTTAAGTCGTTTTTGTATTTTAAATGTAAGTTTTAGTAATTTCGTTGTATGTTTTTGTAATTGGTTTTTTGTAGATTTTATTAAATTTTATTTCAGGTTTAATTTTAATTATTGAAACTAAATGAAATTAAGAAATGTTGTTTTGGCAACTTCCAGAAATAAATGTTATTTTATTTTGTTTTATTTTATTTTATTTTATTTTATTTTTCAGTAAATGTTTATTTTATTTTAATTCATTGTTTTTTTTTTTAATGGTTTTAGTTTTAGTTTGGTTTGGTTTTAATAATAATTTTAATAATAACCCTGATTGATGTAACACAAGCAGCTGACAATTATTTATCGGTGACGTGTTTCTGAAACGCAGGTTTGAATGATGTCAGAGCAGGATTTGGTGGAGATAGTCCAGATCGCAGTGGCAGATTTGAACCATGAAGGACACCAAACAGGTGAGTCCTCTCAAATCCTTAAAAACATCTGCAGCTAGCGTTTGTGCTTTTCTACATTACTTTTTGTCTTTATTAAACTAGATGTCCTAGAGAATAATGAAGACGCTGATCAACCAGGCAGGAAACGAGCAAGAATGGACATTAGTCAAGAAGCATCTATTAAGGTTAATAGAAATGATCAGTTCATCTGCTACCGAATATAAACGGCTTATGTTAGCTCGGATGTTTGTTGTAATCATGGTTTATTTTTGTATTTCTCTAACTGTCTGCTTTCAGTCAATGCTGGTGTCCATCAGTCAGGCGATCTGTCAGCGTCTGGACAGCATGGAGGCGAAGCTGCAGGTTCTTGAGGCCACCTGTCGAGGTTTAGTCGAGAAACTGGACACAGTGATGGGGAAAAACCAGTCGACCATTCAAGTCCCCATGGTGTCAGGATCCCCGTTTGGAGCCACTCAGACCTGCGACAAAGTACGCTGGTAAGTGCAGCACAGATGAGGCCTTTTTTCAGTTAGTGAAGATGCTTCACAGTTCATTGTTTGGTTAATTCAAACCTGTTCACACAGAGCAACATCTTGAGATTGATTTAATCACTTTATGGTGAATTGTCTTTGAAAAAGTGGAAAAAACATGTCCAGATGATCTTTATTTGGGAATATTTGTAGATCTGCATGAAAACGGAAAACAAGAACACAAGTTTTACTGAGCTGTGCTTCCCATATGATTCAGAACATAGACTGTGAAAATTAGTTATTATCTAGAAATAAACAAAGACATTATTGTATTAATATTTATCAACATAATAAATAATATATAATATATATTTTGGGTCTATTCATTAGTATTAAGGCCTAATCGTTTTTTTTAATATTTATGAATTAAGTAAAATGTATATCTATTTTTGTAATAAATATTTATTTATTTATTCATGATTAAATATGTCTTAAAATGTAAATTAATATTACACTTTCCTTGGGAATTGACTGATTCTTTGAAACTGTTTTTAAAAAATAATCATGGCAAATTAGTAAAAAAAAATTCACTAGTGGTCCAAATTTTCGGACTTGTGTGTTTTTAGTGGTTAATATCACACATCAGATGAGAATGCTATGAATTTATGCCAAAATTACATAATGCATGCCTTTAATATCAGCAACAAAAGAAATGGGAAGCTTTTTTTTTCTACCTCTTTTTAAAGTTAATAAGCATATTTAATTTTTCTGTCCTAATTATACACAGTTGAATGGTTTGGTGCATTTTATATATATATATATATATATATATATTTTTATATATATATAATTATTTATTTATTTTTGGGATGTACAGTATATATATTAAAATTCTCTCTGATGCTAAGAAAAAAAAGCTGATAATATTTTATGTTATGCTGGATATTTAAAAGCTGATTAGTTTTGCAAATAAATTAAGGAATTGTAACATTGTAAAAATAATTTTGAGATTGGCATTTAACAGTGTAATTACATTATTTTGCTTAAAATAAAAAAAAAACACAATTAAAAAAAATACATATACTAAGATAATAAAATACAAAGTATAATATTATAAATGTCCATCATTTTTTTGAACAATAAAAAATACACAAATTAAATGTTTTTTTTTAATTTATGCCAAGGTAATAAAACACAGCATAATGTTCTAAATCCCCTTTTTTATTTAAATAGAAAAAATAAAAAATGTAAACAATAAAAACTTTTTAAAAAAAGCATAATATATTGACATATATATTTAAAATATATTTAAAAAGTATATTTGAAATAAAACACTAAAAACTAAAAAATGTTAAAAAATTTTACAAATGAATTTAAGTATTGTAACAAATAAAAATGATGTTAAAGAATTTGATGTTAAAAAGTGATGTTAAATTATTTTATTAAATTATATATATATATATATATATATATAATACCAAGGATTAAAAAAATACCAATTTTTATTTTTAAAATGTATTTAAATTGTTTTAAAAATAAATGTACATTTATAATATTATACTCTGTATTTTTTTATTTAATAAAAAAAAAAATTTATATATATATATATATATATATATATATATATATATATATATATATATATATATATATATATATATATGTATATATACATTTTAAAAATAAAAATTTATACCGAGGTAATAAAACACAAAGCATAATGTTGTGTTGAATCCTAAAATTCAATACTATTTTGTTGAAATAAATGTAAAATAAAACCCTAAAATAATTTTAAATTCAAATAATTTAAGAAATTGTAACATTATAAAATAATTTTGAGATTTAACAGGCATTAAACAGTATTATTAAATTACTATTATTATTTTTGTAAAGATTGACTAAGTGAGTATTGGATAACAGTAAGGGTAATCTAAATGTAAAACTAGAGAAGATTATCTGTACGTTTTATTTAAAGAGCTATGGTATCAATATACATTGAGCATCCCTGTTTATTATTATTAGAAAAGACTTTTGTGTTGTGACCCGCCATTTGAGAAGCAGTGATACGAAGTTTTGACATCATCGGTAACGGTGAGTGTTTGCTGTCAGTGTTGTTCCTCAGACGAACGTCATAGTGAGCGGAGAACGGCCGAAGACGCGGGAGGAAACTTCACCGCGCGCCTCAGACTCATTAGAGAACCTGCTCAGCAAGTGAGTCCCACTGATTGTGTTTCTGTGCATAAATGAAATAAAAATGTCTCTTGTGTGTGCAAATGTTTGCATGATGTATTCAAATATATACAGGAGACCATTTCTGGATCTGTTGCATAAACTCTCCATAACAGCTCTTGTGTAATTTGTGTTTTTTCCATTGCAGTACTGTTGGTCGTGGAAGACAGAAGACGATAGTGCTGAAGGTTCCCGTCCAGGAGGAGGTTCAGGAGGATCAGGAAAGCGGCTCCGAAACGAGCGATTCGGTTTCTAACAGCGGCCAGCCGTTGTCTCAAAATACAAACAACGTAACGCTCATCACTCTCAACTCAGAGGGTAAGATTCAGTGAATTGTGTATTATTTTAAAATGTAATGATAATTACAGTCACATATGCATTTTAAATAATATTTACATATTTATAGCTTTCCAAAAGAGTAAAAAAATATTTGGAGATTGATTACATTGGCCAGAGGAATAAAAATGTCAAATTTACTGTCACTTTCTCAGCCTTTGAAACACTCACACAGCAGCGTTAACCGGTTTATTTAGAAAGTTAATAAAACACAAGGTATGATGTTATAAATGTACAATTTTTACAGTTAAAATATTAAAAATACAAGTATAATTTTATGTACATTAAGTTCGAGTTTTAAGTTTATTAAAATATAAAAAAACAACAATTTAAAAAATATTTTTTATATATAAAAAAAACTAAGATAGTAAAACACAAAGCATAATTATAAATATGCATAATTTTTTTTAAACAATAAAAATAAAAAAATATACAAAAATGTTAAAAGCGTGATGTTATAAATGTACATTATTTAAAAATATAAATAAATAGAATAAATTGAAAAATGTAAACGATACAAATTTAATACCAAGGTAAAACAAACAAACAAACAAAACTAAATAAAAGTATAATGTAATAAATGTAATTTTAATTAAAAAATTAAAATATAAAACATTCAAAATAAAACAAAAAAATATGTAAAATGTATATAAAAATAAAATAAAATACCATTTTGTGTTTTATTACCAAAGTAAAATGATGTTTTGTAGATTGTTTTTTTTTCTTAAAATATAAAAAATGTGAAGATACAAAATGTCAGATAATGCAAAAAAAATACAAGATGATAAAAATACAAAGTTTAAAATTGTAAATGTACATTAATTAAAAAAATTTAAATAATAAAATTTAAAGTATAATATTGTAAATGTACGTTAAGTTTATGTAGTTTTGTACATGAAGTTTGTTTTTAATTAAAATATAAAAGTAAAAAAAATAAATAAATAAACAAAAAATACCAATATGATACAAAGTACAATATCATAAATGTACTTTCATTTTTTTAAACACTTAAAATAAAGAAGAAATATATATAAAAATAAATATGTGAAACATACCAAGCTAATAAAGCGAAAAGTATTTAAAAAAATAATAAAACTTTGTACCAAAGTATAATGTTTTGTGCATGTTTTTTTAAAAATAAAATATAAACAATACAAAATATTTGTTTAAAAATATAAATACCAAGATAATAAAATACAAAGTATAATTTTATAAATGCACATTATTTTTTTTTAAGTAAAATAAAAAATACAAAAATTGTAAAAATAAAAATATATACTAATGTAACAAAACCTATTATATTTTTAATAAACGCAGTAAAACACATTATAACATTACACAAAGTGTAATGTTATAAATCACATTATTTAAAAAATAAATTAAAAAAATAGAAAATTCCAAAAATAAAATTGCAATACCAAGGTAATTAAAAAGTATAATATAATACATTAAATTTTAATTTTAATATTACAAGCAGTATACACGCAAAGTATACTGTTATAAGTGTACTTTTTTTAAAATTAAATGACAAAAACTGCTAGATTTATGATATTAATAACTGTGGAAATGTGCGTTTACAATCTGGGAAACAGGTCCATAAGCTCATATGCTTATTTTGTTATATGCTAATCAGTTTCAAGTGTTATCGGGGGGCGGGACTTTCCCAGTATAGAGAGAATCTGATTGGACAAAAGTCATCAACATTATCAGTCTGTTTCCCAAAGAACAAAGACATTGAATTGAACTCCACTAAAAGCTATTTCTGTCAACGTTTAGAAGTACGCTAGCGTATAAATTTCCTCAGAAGCCACAAAATATTCCAATTTTGATTTTATGGTGACTTTAAAGGACATCATTTTTATAAGCCAGCGGGAAGCGTTTGTTCTGAGTTGAGCACAAACATGGCCTCACAAGAAGAGCAACAAATTTAAACAATTATCGAAAAGGTTTGAAGACAAAGACGTCCTACAAACGCATCTGCACAAATAAGATAATAGCATGTTTACGGCTCGCATCTGTTTTGTCTGTGGTTGTGTAACATTTAAGCATAGAAACATGGCGGGAAAAACCTTGAAATCCTACAAGTGTGAACAGAAAACAATAGGCTCCGGTTAGTGAAATCAAAGTAAGCTAAGCTATTATTGATTAATAATATAAATAATATAAATGTTTTGACTAGCCACTAAAGCTTG
This sequence comes from Labeo catla, assembly GCA_012976165.1. Taxonomy (NCBI): domain Eukaryota; kingdom Metazoa; phylum Chordata; class Actinopteri; order Cypriniformes; family Cyprinidae; genus Labeo; species Labeo catla. The sequence continues at coordinate 509,506 of VONZ01000525.1, forward strand.
TTACAGCAGCGAGCCATGTGTGTTGTGTAAGCGTCTGGTCGTCCGTGATTCAGGGATGTAATCTTTGGTCTGGGATTAAAGGGTTTGTTTTGATTGCTTAACTTCTGCTTTTGCTTTTCTTATTATTTGACTGGGTTGTTTTGGAGTGGCGTCTGGGTTAGCTTGGTTAGTTCAAAGACGTTCCTTCGCAAATATTCACTCGTTCGCAGCTGTTCGTGATGATATTTAGTCAACCCGTGGTACATTTGGTTCTTTAAAGGCTTTGCTTTTGTTTGCTTGTGTTGTTTTCCTCTCGCTTTAACTTCGGCCGTCGGTTTGATGTTGTGGAGCGGGGTAAAATGTGTCATGTCTTTAATCTTAATCTTAAACCGTGTAAAATCTGTCCGACATGTTGACAACTGTTGACAATTTTTCCTTTTTTTGTAATTTTGTTTCACTAGAAATGTGCATTTTCTAGAAAATCATTATATTATATTATATTATATTGTATTATATTGTATTATATTGTTATATATGAAGTATGTCAACTGTATTACAGTTATTTATCAATTCATCAGTTTTAAAAATCATGATTTTTAAGTAATAAATTATTATTATATTATATTATATTATATTTATTATGTTACAAAATGTTGACAATTTTTCTTTTTTTTGTAATTTTGTTTTGCAAGAAATGTGCATTTTCTAGAAAATCATTATATTATATTATATGTTATGTTATGTTATATTATATTATATATGAAGTATATATAAAGTATTATATTATATATATCAGTTCATCAGTTTTAAAAATCATGATTTTTAAATAGTAAATTATTATTATATTATATTATATTATATTATATTTATTATGTTACAAAATGTTGACAATTTTTCTTTTTTTTGGTAATTTTGTTTTGCTAGAAATGTGCATTTTCTAGAAAATCATTGTATTATATTATATTATATTATATTATGTTATGTTATATTATATTATATATGAAGTATATATAAAGTATTATATTATATATGTCAGTTCATCAGTTTTAAAAATCATGATTTTTAAATAGTAAATTATTATTATGTTATATTATATTATATTTATTATATTACAAAATGTTGACAATTTTTCTTTTTTTGGTAATTTTGTTGTGCTAGAAATGTGCATTTTCTAGAAAATCGTATTATTATATTATATTATATTATATTATATATGAAGTATGTCAACTGTATCACAGTTATTTATCAGTTAATCAGGTTTAAAAATCATGATTTTTAAATAATATATTATTATTCTATTTATTTATGTTACAAAATGTTGACAATTTTTCCAATTGTTTTGGTACATACAAATATTCTGAATTTTAAATATTTCTATTATAAATAACAAACATTTGGGTTTGCCCATAAGTTTTTAAACAGTTTTATTCATTAATTTATTCATAATTTTATCAGTTTTAAAATTTCTGCATGCCAAAATAAATGATATTATATTATGTTATATTATATTTAGGGATGCACGATATTATCGGACTGATATCGGAATCGGCCGATAATGACTTCAAATGTAAATATCGGCATCGGCCCGATATATAAAATTATGCCGATATGTCTTGCCGATAAGATGAATATGTCAACTCACATGTGCTAAAGGTGCGCTAGGGATTAGATCATGTCAGCAGTGTGGCTCATTCCTGAAGCAAAGTTTTGACTGAATGAGGAGTAGATTCACTGTTTTGGATTGCTGCGTTTAAACTGAGAATGCATGATGCCTAGCAATAGTGCAGTGGCTATAGGAGAAAGCGCGCCCTTGTTCCATTTGGGATCATTTACTGTTGCCTGTTTCATATCCAGTCACTTGATCGCTAAATGCACATTTAAATGGTTTTATGGTGCTCTTTGTTGTATTTTGAAACACAATGGCTATGTTTGCACATGTCATGATCTGCATTTAAAATAAAAAGTAATTACTGCGCGCGGTCAGTGAATTCTCTTTTTCCGGCCGCGCAACGGCAAAACACACTGTTGCTCATATGAAACATGTTTCGTGAATATTATGACACAAGTGAGGTACAAAGCATTCTTTATAAGTTAAATAATTGGTTAGCAGGCAATTGTTAGTAGCGACCATGCTTTTGGATTCATGTCGTTCGAGCCCATACATTTAAAGCCATAAGCGGCTATGTGTCCTCTTTTCCCGGTTGGTCACGAATTGCCACAAACTTAATAATATTTATAGTTTCTTTTTCACAAATCATCACCGTATCACCCTTTAATTTCGCAGGTTTATCTTGTCATTTACTTTTAATCCATGTTGTCGTATCTTTTATGGTGTTAAACTGCGGGTGGGAAATAAAAGATTTCGTGGCAATAAATTAAGAATTCGTTAATACGACTTTTTAATTCGTTCCCTTATTTTACAAATTAATAAATTAATAAATCGTAGGAACGAATTAACAAGTTGTAGGAAATAATTATGTCCTGTTCTGTTCGTGTCCCGCAGCCCTGTCAAAGCGCAGTGCACGGTATAATACAGTTATTAGAAATTATAATTAAACATGACTTAGTGAATACATTTCTATTACTTTCTTTCCATGCTGAATGCCTTTATATTGCAGGGCTCTAGACTGATCACAACTGTTACATTTTGGAATTGTTTTTTTTTTTTAAATGTGCAAGTTAAAATTTGACGTGGTGCATGATCTGCAGTGCTGAAGCGTCTGCTCCATACAGCGGGAGTTACAGAGTTACAAATCCGTGGCGTATTCAGGATTTCACTGACCACGCGAAGAGTAGTTTTCGTTGTGAGCGCTTCGGGTGTAGAGCCTGGTTTGTATTTGTAGTGTCAGCACCAACCAGGTGGTGACGGCAAAAATGACGCGACTATTCTGGAAACGATGGGGGACGGAGGATTTGGTATTCGAGTAGCGTAAAAGACCGCTTGTTAAACCAGAGAAGGTAAACGTTGCTATTCTTGTGCAAAAAAGTGTACTGTTTTGCCAGTAGGTCACGAATTGCGATATAACTTAATATTTTTATTTTCCCAAATCCTTACCGTCTCACCCTTTAATTTTTTAGGTTTATTTTCTTGTCATTCACTTTTAATCCATGTTTTCGTATCTCTTACAGTGATAAATTGTGGGTGGGAAATAAAATATTTCGTTAATACTACATATTAATGCGTTCCCTCATTTTACAAATTAATAAATGAATAAATCGTAGGAACGAATTAAGAAGTTGTAGCAATGAATTATGTCCTGTTCATGTCCCGCAAGGCACCCTCACAGTCACCCAGTTTAGTTCTACTTTTCTGTTTTCGTTTTGAAATGTTGTATTCAGATTGCCAATTCGAAAGTGAAAGCATCCGAAGTTCGGCTTAAAACATAGCAAAAGTGAACTTAATTCACAAAATTCAGATCATAAATAATGCTAGCCTACTGATGAAAAAGAAGGGATTGAATGTAAACCACTCATTACTATTTATTTAATCCTAACAAATAAGTTATTGTTAAAAACGAACTTTCCAAACAAAATGATATATATCGGTATCGGTATCGGCCAAAATGAGATGAAAAAATATCGGCATATCGGATATCGGCAAAAATCCAATATCGTGCATCTCTAATTATATTATATTATATTATACTGAGAGTTATTTAGCTGCATTGGAATATTTAGAATTTTCCATATTTGTAATAATTTATCGATTTATTTATTAATTTATCAGTTTAATTTTTTTTTTTTTTTGCATGCCAAGATATATTATAACAAATTTTAGTCATCAATTTATTTACCAATTTATCAGTTTTTAAATTCATTATTTGTTTTGCATGCCAAAATAAATTATATTATATTATATTATATTATATTATATTATATTATATTCAGAATTTCAAATAATTGTATGATAGTACATTATGTTGTATTACAAAATGTTGACAATTATATTTTATTTTTTGTAATTTTGTTTATTATTTGCTTATTATTACAAAATGTTGGCAATTGTTTTGCTGCATTCAAATATTTTGAATGTTAAATATTTTATAAATAACTATTATAAATAACAAACATTTGGGTTTGCCCATAAGTTGTTAAACATTTTTATTCATTAATTTATTCATCATTTTATCAGTTTTAAAATCCATGATTTTTTTTTTTTGCATGCCAAAACAAATGATTATATTATATTATATTAATATTATTATACTGACAATTATTTAGCTGCATTGAAATATACTGCATTTTCAATATTTTTAGTAATGTATTGATTTATTTATTCATTTATCAGTTCAAGTTTTTTTTTTTTTTTTTGCATGCCGAGATATATTATAACAATTTATAGTCATCAGTTTATCAATTTTATCAATTTTTAAGCAGTTGTAAAATTCATGGTTTTTTTTTGCATGTAAAAATATATTATATTAAATTATATTATATTATATTATATTATATTGTTACAAAATGTTGGCACTTTTTTGCTACACTGAAATATTCTGAATTTTAAATATTGTATTATATTATATTATATTACAGTCATGTGAAAACGTTCGGACACCCCTATTGAATTTCATGGTTTTCTGTATCAGGACATAATAAAAAATTATCTGGTCCTTGGCAGGTCTTAAAATTTGGAAAATAAATCCTCAGCTAAACATCATCACATGACATATCACACTGTGTCATTATTTATTTAAGAAAAATACAGCCAAGAGGGAAAGGCCATGTGTGACAAAGTTAGGACGCCCTATAATTCAACTGCCTGTAGATCCACTTTTAGCAGCAATAACTTGAATCATTCATTTTCTGTGTGACTTTATTAGTCTCTCACATCGTTCTGGAGGAATTTGGACCAGTCTTCTTTTCAACGTTGCTCCAGTTGATTGAGGTTTGTGGGCATTTGCTTATGCACAGCTTTCACCACAGCATTTGAGTCAGGATGAGCTGTGGACTTGGACTGGACTATTGCAACACCTTGATTCTTTTCTTTTCAGTCATTCTGTTGTAGATTTGCTGGTGTGCTTGAGATCATTGTCCTGTTGCATGACCCAATTTTGGCCCAACTTTAGATATCAGACAGATGCCCTCGCATTTGACTCTACAATACTTTGATATACAGAGGAGTTCATGGCCAACTCAATGACTGTGAGGTGCTCAGGTCCTGTGGCTACAAAACACGCCCAAAATGATCAGCCCTCCTCCAGCATGCTTGTCTTTTGGTATGAGGTGTTTGTGTTGATATGCTCTTTAGGTTTTCACCAAACTTGCATTGGCACTGTGCATTTTGGCCAGACATCTCCAGTTCGGTCTCGTCTGTTCAAAGGACATTATTCTAGAAGACTTATGTTTTGTTCAGATGCAATTTTGCAGACCTAAACTGTGCTGCAATGTTTTTTTTTTTAGATAGAAGAGGATTTCTTCTGCCAAGCCTTCCAAACATGCCATTGTTTTTCTAATGCCATTGTCATGAACTTTATCATTTAACATGTAACTGAGGCCTGTAGAGTCTGAGGTGTAGATCTTGGGTTGTCTGCCATTTCTCTGAGCTTTACACGGTCTGATCTTGGGGTGAATTTTCTGGGACGTCCACTCCTGGAAGGAGAGGTGTCTGTTTTAAATGTTTTCCACTTGTGAATAAACATCAAATTGTTTGAAAATGGCCGTATTACTCTTCTCAGATTGATGGCAGCAACAATTGCTTCTCTAAGATGATTGTTGATGTCTTACCTCCTTGGCATTGTGTTAACACACACCTGAAGGCTCCAGACCAGCAAACTGCCAAAGCTTATGCTTTTATAGAGGCGTTCAGACCGATGATGATCAGTTAATCAAAAGTATTTGATTAGCAGTGCTTGACTGTGATTTACCCTCTTAATTCCAGTGTTAACAGTAAGGGTGTCCTAACTTTGGCTTTTCCATTTTGGCTTTATTTTTGTTCAGTAAATAATGACACGGTGCAATTTGTCTTGTGTTGTTGTTCATCTGAGGTTTTATTTTCAAAATTTTAAGACCAGCCAAGGACCAGTTTTGTTTTAATGATGTCCTGATACGGAAAACCATGGAATTCAATAGGGTGTCCAAACTTTTTCACATGACTGTATATTATATTATATTATATTATATTATGTTTTAGAATATTGACAATTATTTAGCTACATTCAAATATTCTGAATTATCAATATTTTTAATAATTTAGCAATTTATTTATCAATTTATCATTTAAAACTTTTTTTTTTGCGTACCAAGATATATTATATTATATAATATTGTATTATATTACATTACATTACATTACAAAATAAATTTGAAAATTTGAATAATTTGAGTTTTTTTTTTTAATACATTTGAAAAACTGTCATGAGGGAAAAGTGAATTTATTTTGTTAGAAATGTGGATATGCTAGAAAATTCTTTACTTTTTCTTTACTATTGTATTACAATCATTGCAAATATTATTTTACAATCATTTTCACTGCATCCAAGATTAGTTTATGAAAATGTACATTTATTATATTACATGCTTAACCTTCGTTCATATTTTTACGTTGAATGTAAACCATTCACATATTCCTCAGCTTACCCTTTTGACCCGACACATTTTACTCCCTAACATCATTTTTACACACTCGCTTTGACGAGACACAGAAACACACGTCCACGATAAACTATAACTGAACCGCAGTAAACCCAGTCAAGCTATAGCAGAGAAATGCTTGGCATGTACTTCACATACAAACATTTAACAGAAATGCCAATTCAAATCCTTTCTGAGACAAATTATGCCAGAAATCATAATATTTTTCTTGAGAGCACTCATGATGAGAACACATTCCTGCTTGTGTAATATTTCGAGTCAGAGTTATGTGAGGAAGAAATGCGATGGACTCACTGTTGAACTTCAATCATCATTTTCAGCCATGCCAGCATTTTTGGCCAAATAAAGAAAGTGGACTAAACCAGTAATGCTCTAGTGAAGTGTTTGTTTCGTGACAAATAATGTCCAGCAGGGGACACTCTTGCATTTGCTCTGAGCTGAGATTTCAGGTCTGTTACCGCCACAGACGTTGAGGGATTTGCTCTCACCCCTCCACAAATATTTAGGATTGCTAGTACACTAATATTAAAAACAATGACTAATGTATGTGTTCCCCCAGTCTGTTTATGTGATTGTGACATTGTGAGAGTCACGTATTTTGACACAAATGTTTCATTATGTCTTGCACAGTGATCAGGGTTTTTCAAGCTTTTTAATGCCAAATATCAAATATGCTGACTCCAAATATAAAGACATGTTTTCTTGTATAAAGATGTGATGTGAAAATATGAAAAGATAAAATAAAGTAAAATAATTAGTGTTTATATTCTTACTGTAAAAAGCTAATGCAAATGATTCAAATATAGTCTTGAAAATATTTGAATAAGTAATTAAATAATGTTGTGTATCTTTTTTTATCTGTTGTTAGCTTATTTTATCCATTATTATTTATGTAGTATTACAGTACTTATTTATTATAGGACTTTTTAAATTAGCTTTTTTATATTTTCAGTTTAAGTAATTGTGTTATGCTCTTTTGCTATTTTTATTTGTTTTTATTAAATATGTATATTTGTGTTTTGTTTATTTTTATATTTATATCATTTTAGTACTTTAACTTTTTTAAGAGCTTTTCATCTAATATTCCTATTTTGTTTTATTTATGTATTTATATCCATTTATTTTGTGATAATATAATATAATTATGTTTATTTTCTCATGCTAAAAAATAAAATAAAATAAAATAAAATAAAATAAAAAATCCAGATTATTTTTATTTAAAACAAAAAGATTAAAAAATTATTTAATGGACAAACCCAAATATGTCATATAATAGACAGAAAAATTTAAAAAATTCAGGATATTTGAATGTAGTGAAAGTACTGTCAAAATAATATAATACAATAATGTTTATTTTCCCAAGCTAATATAATATAATATAAAATAAAATGAATTCAGTTTTTTTTAATTGATTAAAAAATAATTTATAGACAAACATATAACATAATAGACAGAAAAAGTATTTAAAATTCAGGATATTTGAATGCAGTGAAACTTGTCAATCTAATCTAACCTAATAATATAATATAATATAATGTAATGTAATGTAATGCAATGTAATGTAATATAATAGTCTTTATTTTCCCATGCTAAAAAAATAAAATAAAATAAATCCAGATTTTTTAATTTATTAAAAAAACTATTTATCTGCAAACCTAAATATGTCATGTAATAGACAGAAAAATAATATAATATAAAATAAAATGAATTCAGTTTTTTTTAATTGATTAAAAAATAATTTATAGACAAACATATAACATAATAGACAGAAAAATTATTTAAAATTCAGGATATTTGAGTGTAGTGAAACTATTGGCAATATAATGTAATGTAATATAATATAATATAATATAGTAGTATTTATTTTCCCTTACTAAAAAAAAAAAAAATAAAAAAAAAAAAAATAGAATAAAGTAAAATAAATCCTTTTTTTTTAATTGCTTAAAAAAATATTTATGGAGTCTGTTTCATTTTTTCCCATTTTTTCAGTTTTAATGGCTAAAATAAAAAATAATTAATTGAAGTCATGAAACTTGCGCAAGTTGCACAATAGCAGTTTCTTAAAAGTTGAACAAAAATTACATTTTTATGGCCCTGTTCTCTCTCTCTCTCTCTCTCTCTCTCTCTCTCTCTCTCTCTTTCTCTCTCTTTCTTTCTATATACATATACATATACATATACTGATTTTATATAATGTTTAATGTATAATGTTTTTTCCCCCTCAAATTCAGTTTTTATTTTTACCTAATTCTTTTAATGGTTTCATTAAATTGTAACTATTAAAAGCATATCTAATTAATTGATTTATATATTAATTAATTAATTTATATATATATATAATTTATATATATAATATATATATATATTTTTTCAGAAATACTGTGTTGTCCTTAAAAAAAAAATGTTTTAACAGTAATTTTATTAGTAGTAGGATTCACACTTAAAGGAGAAGTTCACTTCCAAAACTACAATTTACAAATAATGTAGTCACCCCCTTGTCATCCAAGATGTTCATGTCTTTCTGTCTTCAGTTGTAAAGAAATGGTGTTTTTTGAGGAAAACATTTCAGGATTTTTCTCCATATAATGGACTTCATTGGTGCTCTGATTTTGAATTTACAAAATGTAGTGTAAATACAGTTTGAAAGGGCTCTAAACGATCCCAGCCGAGGAAGAAGGGTTTTATATAGTGAAACAATCAACAGTCATTTTTTTCGGAAAATAAAAATTTGTGTACTTTTTAAACACAAAAGCTCGTGTAGCACAGGTTCTGGGATGCGCGTCCACGACGCTACGAATTAGTGATGGGGTCGTTCTTGAACGATTCTTTCATTATGAACAAATCTTTAATGTGACTCGGGAAGAACGAGTCGTCTCGGGGAGTGATTCGTTCAGTGGCACATGCGCAACATCCTATTAGGATCTGTACTGGAATTAGTTCACCTGTTTCGAGTCTTTGGGTTTTTCGAGTCGTTCGTTGAATTAATGATTAATGATTAATGAATTAATCTTTTCTGTTTCTTATAGCATTACAGTTTGGTCTTGTTTGTAGTGTGATCAATGTTTCTGTAAGCAGTAGATGTGTTAGGGAAGTAACACGTAACATTTTAATTATATTTTGCTAAAATGAACGAAATGACTTGTTCAAAAAGATTTATTCATTTTGCTGAACGAGACTCAAAGGTCCGAGTCTGTAAAATGATCCGAACTTCCCATCACTACTACGAAACGCTGTAAGTGCAAAAAACTTGAGAGGAGGACATCGTTATACCTTTTTGTTTGTAAACAGCGTTTGACTTACTTGCACTTACTTAGTCTTTGCACGTTCGCTTTGTAAACACTGGGTCTATAGTTCCGCCTACGTTTGGTGTGACCTTTTGACCTGATTCAATAGTACGTAGCGTTGTAAACGCGCATCCCAGAACCTGTGCTACACAAGCTTTTGTGCTTAAAATGTATACAAATTTTTATTTCCGAAAAAAATGACCGATCGTTTCGCTAGATAAGACCCTTCTTCCTCGGCTGGGATCGTTTAGAGCCCTTTGAAGCCGCTTTCAAACTACATTTTGGAAGTTCAAAATCGGGGCACCGGTGAAGTCCATTATATGGAGAAAAATCAACAAGGGATGACAAGGAGGTGAGTAAATTATTTGTGAATTTTTGTTCTGGAAGTGGACTTCTCCTTTAAGCTGTATTTTTGCAACTTAATATTCACAGACAATAGTCCATATTGTGTTTTGATTGAAGTGTACTGACCTACTTTTCATTTATTCATCCAAAACTTGGCAAATTCCGTGACATTCCTTGTTATACAGTAAATTCCATTTTTATGACTGGGTTCTGCCATTCCATCCACGTTGTCCTCATCGCGGAAATCATAGGGCCCTATACTGGTTTTCTTTTAGACAGCTTCATAGTTACATAACTCTTATAAATTACAGTGGCAAGTTACTTATCAACATGGACAAAACTGTGTACATTTGGAAAACATTTCTGTAATTGCAGTGTTTATTTTTCTCCTTCTTCTATAGAGGACTATCCGGCAGGAACGTGGCTGGGTGATGAAAACAACCCTGAGATGCGCGTACGCTCTCCCGTATCTCCAGCGGATATGCTGCACATCAGCACCAACTGTCGCACAGCAGAGAAAATGGCCCTGACGCTGCTGGACTACCTGTTCCACCGCGAGGTGCAGGCCGTCTCCAACCTCTCCGGACAGGGGAAACACGGCAAGAAACAGCTGGACCCGCTCATGATCTACGGCATCCGATGTAAGTCTGATAAAAGACCCCCATAAGAACAAAACAGTTTTGATTTACAGAATGTCAATCGCAGTTCTGATTCCTCTTAATGATTTGATTCAGTTAATGATTCTTTATGGAGTCAGCAACTATGCTAATTTAGGTCTGACATACTGTGTGTAAGTTATAGTCTGTGTTTAATTCAGTACAAAGAACTGTCTCATTAGAGTCATTCAAGAGAATAACTGATAAGTAAACTGATTGAACTTCATGTTTTCATGATTCATTTAAAAGAACCAGTTCATAAGAGTCATTTGAATGGGAATCAGATTCCACTGATTTCACTCAATGGTTTTGATTCACTAAAAAAGAACCAATTCACACAAATCATTTGTTTAGGAATCTGATTACACTGAATGAGCTGTAAGGTATTGATTCACTGTAAGAACTGGCTCATAAAATAAATTTATTTAGATTTTGAACTTCACTGGTTGTGCTGTATGCCTTGATTCCCTTAAAAAAAACAGTTCACAAGAATCATTTGTTTATGAATCTGATTACAGCGAATTCGCTGAAAGGTATTGATTCACCAAGAGAACTGGCTCAAAAGATTCATTTGTTTAGGATTTAGACTGCACTGGTTGTGCTGTGTGATTTTGATTCACTAAAAGGAACCAGTTGACACAAATCATTTATTTATGAATCTGATTGCAGTGAATCCACTGCAAGGTATTGATTCACTATGGGAACTGACTCATAAGATTCATTTGTTTAGGATTTGGACTGCAGTGGTTGTGCTGTATGTTTTTGATTCACTAAAAAGAACCAGTTCATAAGAATCATTTGTTTATGAATCTGATTACAGTGAATCCACTAAAAGGTATTGATTCACTATGAAAACTGGCTCATAAGATTCATTTGTTTAGGATTTAAACTGCACTGATTCTGCTGTATGTTTTTGTTTCACTAAAAAGAACCAGTTCATACAAATCATTTGTTTATGAATCTCATTACAGTAAATGTGCTGAAAGGTACTGATTCACTAAGAGATCTGGCTCATAAGATTCTGTTGTTTAGGAATTGGACTGCACTGATTCTGCTGTATGTTTTTGATTCACTAAAAAGAACCTGTTCACTCGCATAATTTGTTTAGGAATCTGATTACAATGAATGCACTATAAAGGTTTGATTCTCTACAAAAACTCATAAGATTCATTTGTTTAGGATTTGAACTACACTGGTTGTGCTGTGCAGTATGGATTTGATTCACTAAAAAGAGCCACTTCATAAGAGTCATTTGTTTCATAGATATTTAGCCTTATAAAGCCTATTTTTCCCACACTTTGTGACAGATCAGATCTTTGGGTCAGTTCCATTTATATGAGTCAGTTTAATAATCTCATTTCTGTCCTGTATAATTCAAATCATTCAAGTAGCTCAGCTGCGGTTCTGCCTCATCCGGAATCAGACATATTTTCCCCACATGAGCTAATTAGAAGTGCTTCTAACTGCTCTTCTCATTCACAACAACTCACGTCACCTCAATATATAGGTCAATCCGTGTAACAAGCCACAAGTGACATCGAGGAATAAGCTTGTGTGGGTAATTACGATCATGAGGAATGTTACATGCAGTTTTGCATGAACAAACAAAAATGCAAGTTTATTTGCTTGCAGCATAAATGTATGACTAAATATTGCATCAGGGTTTCCTCCCTTATTTCCTGACTGGTTTTATAACTTGCAATGTCTCTGTCCATGTGCAACCAGGTCACCTGTTCCACAAGTTCGCCATCACCGAGTCCGACTGGTACCGCATCAAACAGAGCATCGACTCCAAGTGTCGCACCGCTTGGCGCCGGAAGCAGCGAGGACAGAGTTTGGCGGTGAAAAGTTTCTCTCGACGAACCCCCGCCTCACAAAGCAGCTCAGGTACGAACCCCTGTGTCGTTTCCTGCTGATTTTGTCTCTTGCAAAACCCTGTCTGTCTTTGATTTTGATGCTAAGTGTCTAGGCCACAGCTGGTTTGTGTTCAATTGAACGTAAACATATGGTGTGAGAGAGAAAGCACAGTTGTCCTCTCATGTGTTAGTTCGCTATTGAATTAGCTATGTAAATAACCTCACGTCCATTCGTGCAAAACTGATGTGTACGTTACACACACACGTGTTTATTTGCACGCTTAAGTTTGTGTGTGAGAGAGACTCTGTGACTGATGTTTCCTCATCTAACAGCTGGTTCTAATCTCAGGACAACGCCTCACGTCCTGTCCCTTCCTCTCAGAGATCCACAGACCTTCACCTTTGACTTGTTTCGGATGAACCCAAATATCCTGTATTGGTCCGTCACAATGCTCCACACACTTACGATTGCTTCACCTCCTTCGGTTGTTCGGTTGTCCGTGTCCAGCTGGAATAAGGCCTCCCTGTGTGGTAGATTAAACTATTAGCTTATGAACAAGCCACC